>JAEQML010064111.1:0-22353 GCA_016904865.1 Pissodes strobi | reverse complement strand
TTTTTTTATTTTTTTTTTTATTTTTATTTTTTTATTATTTTTATTTTATATATTTTCCTTTGGCGTGATTTTATATAATTTAATTTAATATTCTCGTAAGAAATAATTTTACTATTTTTTATTTTTAATACGCTCCAATTTTCCACTTAATACAAAAAACAAAATAAAATATTTTTATAGAATATAAATATTTCAAAAGTACCTACCTTAAAATGTTTAAAATTACGCCAGAGCAAAATATATAATTAAAAAAATAATAATAAAAAAAAATTAAAATTAAAAAAAATAATAAAAACACATAATCATATTAATAACGCCAAGACCATCTGAAAAAAGATACAAAAAATTAAAGTTCGTATTTAAAAAAAGAAAGATAATGATGATCCCTTGAAGACGAAACGTCGGATTTCAAACTGGATACCATCATTGGATAGGGCGGAAAAAGTGGCAATGCAAAAGTGCAATTCAATTTGAAATCCGTTTTTAAATAAGCCCAGGAAAAAAATAAAACAATTTTTCAAAATTTCGGTTTTTTCCGAATATCTCCGGAATTACTCGGAATTTTAAAACTTTCTAAACGGCATATTGTTAGGCACCTAAATGCGCAATTTTGCCTTAATTTGACTGACACTGTATCTCTGACGGTTTTGGAGTTCCCCATACATAGACACGAATTCGAGCCACCCTGTACACTGCAGAAACATATGAGAGATTACTTGATTTCTGGCAGGATGATGGCACGAATGTAGAAATTTTTCCAGCTGCCGTAGCTCCAAGAAAATGAAGATTTTTATTGAGAGTTATAAGGTCTGACTATATGACACAAGGCCAGAGAAAAAGTTGAAGATAAATTAGCAGCTCTTTGAGAAGTTTTTTAATCTTAGTTATAGAAGAATAAGTGACACTAGATGAAATGCTTCTACCAGTTAGCAGAAGATGTGGGTCCTGTATGTGTATATTTCCAATGAGTCAGTCAGATATGACATAAGAGTTTTTCAATTGCTGATGCTAGACATTTTTATATATCTTATTTAGAAATATAAGTAGATATGTAACCAGATGGCTCTTACAAAGTTGAAAACACAAATACCGCTGTTTCTTGAAGAAGTATCAACATCTCAAAGATGGAATGTAGTCGAAAAGCTTTCAATTAATCTAGACTTACAGTTGTTGGAACCATAAAATCAAATAAAAAAAGCTTCCTGATATATTGACACAAGTGAAATAAAATATGGGTGAGTGGGTGGTAAGCAAGAACTTACCAGAAAACATACTGCTCAGCATTGCATGTAACTAAAACATAAAATAGAATTCAGTTGAGACAGAAGATGCGAAAGAGCCGTAGGTAGGAAACAACAAGCCTACAAATACTGGCAGCAAAATCAGACTGCTGAAAGACGCAGTTATTTTATCGAAGCGAGAAACGAATGCAAACGTGTGACTGACGAAACTAAGGACAAACACAATCAAAGAAACAGGAATAAACTTTTGCAATGCCCCAGTGGCTCCAGGAATTTCTGGTCGGTAGCAAAGGCAGTAAGTAACAACTTTACAAAAAGGTCCCTTCCACCTTTGACGGACGAACGCGGCGACACGGCAACTGCAGCTAAGGAAAAGGCAAACATGCTCACCGAAGTGTTCTAATCGCACTCTACCTTAAACGTCCCCCATGGCAAGGCTCTCCCCACCATATCCGACATCAAAGCTACCCTGACAGAAGCTAGCTTTCACCACCGTGACATTCCTCAAAGAGGTAGATATGCAAAAGGTATCAGAGCCGGATGGAATACCTGCCATAGTGATAAAGAACTACGCCAACGAACTAACACTTATTTTTTTCCAGGCTCTTTTCTCTGTCTTACCGGAAAAGAAATTACCCATCTTCTTGGAAAGTCACTCGAGTACAACCTGTTCCAAAAAGCAAGAAAACCACCCCCTCAAAATATCGCCCAATTACCTTGCTTCCAATAATCTCCAAAGGCATGGAACGTGTAGTCAATCAGCAACTACTCAAGTACCTCGGGACTAACATAACCAATACGGCTTCCGCAAACAGAGATCGACAGAAGATGTATTGGCCACTCATATATGGAGTAGGGCATTTGAGAACTACGGAGAATCTTGAGCGATTGCGTTGGATATTTCGAAGGCATTTGACAGGGTTTGGCATAGAAAGAGTTGGTGATCAAAATAGAGTTAAATATTCTCGATTGTAGTCTAATGTTATGTGTGATTTTAACAGCGGACCTACCACTTTCCATGCTCTTTGTTAGCTTTTAATTTCTTTATTTATATTCACCTTCAATTCCCATCAAAAAATCTACAAGTTGTAATTTGGAACTCGCTTTGGCTTAGGCTTCGCAACAAAAAATATAATATATTGAGCACAATTAATTCAAATCAACTATACTTTCTAATTACTTCCCTTTTGGAACACTAATACTCAAAAATAATAAATGAAACAAATATATTGATGAAGAGACCAACAGGCAACTCGCATTTAATATACCAGACCAACAAAACACCAAATAAAAATAACAGATACCACCTGAGGGTTAAAAATGGGTCGGGTTGAAGATTCCACAAGGGTATTTCACAAAACTGTACTACCGCAACGCCAACACTGCCAGTTACAATGACTATCTTTTGAAGAGGGTCTCTTCACAGGAAGTCCTTTCCAAAATTTAGACTAGCTGAACCCCTAAAAACTGCATGCTACACATTACACAATACATCATATACAAGGTTTTCCTGCAGGCACATTTGGAAGAGTTACTAAAACTTCAGTTTAAGTGTTTTCTGCTCGTACGAGTTATGACAACATTCAAGATACAAGCCACTCATGTTTCTTTTTATTTTCCACATTTGCCCATTCTACTACGCTGCACTTAAGGATAGGCATGCTCTATATTGTACCTGTAATCTTTAATATTAATGTACAACAAGCAGTCCCAAATACAAATATTTAAAAATCCTGATCGATAACATCATGGTTCGGAACACACATTGCTAGAACTGGCCGATCGATAGTATCGCAAATCGTAAAATCAGGAATCGTGTCTTCCTGAAATGTTAAGCACAAAAAGAAATTAACTAAAACAGAGGCTACGTGATAGAAACTTAATCAAAACCGAAATAATATGGCATTTTATGATGGTATCTTCTTCTTGAGGTGCCTTATCCACTCAGTGAATGTTGGCGACAATTCTGGCATATTCTTTTCGAACTTGTGCGGCTTTGTAAAGTGAATGGGCGTCGAGGTTTGTCCATTCTTTTATGTTCTTCAGCCACGAAAATCTCGTTCTCCCGATCCCTCTCTTTCCCTCGATTTTGCCTTCCATAATTAGCTTTAGGAATTGGTATCTGAAATTTCTGAATATATGCCCTAAGTATGCACTTTTCCCTCTTTTCACTATTTGTAGCAATTCTCTTCCTCCTTCCATTCTATCTATGACTTCATTGTTCGTCACGCGATCCGTCCATTGAATCTTTAGCATCCTTCTGAAAACCCACGTCTCAAAGGCTTCCAGTCGGTTCGTGGCATTGGCTTGTATTGTCTATGTCTCCACTCCATACAGTAGCACAGAATAAATGTAACATTTCACAAAGCTGTACTGTGATTTCAAATTAAGGCTGTTGTTGCTGAGAAGAGTTCTCATGTTCATGAATACCACTCTGGCTTGCTCGATTCTGCTACGTCTCTCCACGTCTGGGTCTAGGTCTTCAATTATCCAGCATCCTAGATATCTAAATTTTGTGACCTGTTGAATTTTCTTATCATTCAGTGTGATGTTCAAGAGCACATTTGGTGTTCTGCTAACCATCATTACCCTCGTTTTGTCCGTGTTAATCTTTAGGCCGAGTCGTTCTCCTTCGGAAGATATTTTGTCTATAAGGCGTTGTAATGGTTCCTGACCATCTGCTATTATGACTGTGTCGTCAGCGTAACGTAGATTGTTGACTACATGACCATTGCTTTTGATGCCGTCATCTGTATCTTTCAAGACACTTTCGAAAATTGCTGCAGAGTACAGATTAAAGAGTATGGGGACCAGACGCAACCCTGTCTTACTCCCTTTTCTATCGGGAATTTCTGTATAGTACCGCTTCCCACCTTCACCGATGCAGTTTGATTTATGTATAGGTTCCTTATAATGAGTCGTTTATCCATCATCCTATCTTGGAGCATCTTTATTAGGTTAGTATGTTTGATACAATCGAACGCCTTCTGGTAGTCTATGAAGAACATGAAAACGTTCTTGCGCTGATCTCTGCATTTCTAAAGTGATACGGTAAGGCTGAAGAGTGCTTCTCATGTATCGAAGCCTTGACGAAACCCAAACTGGGTAGGGCCAATGTCTCTTTCGCATCTATGTAAATTCTCGTATTAATTATCTTTAGGAACATTTTTAGGACTTGACTCAGTAAGCTGATCATTCGGAACTTATCAGAGTTGTTTGCGTTTGCTGTTTTGGGGATCGGTACAAAAATTGACTGTGGTATCTCGTTCGTCTCATATATGTGGTTGAACATTAATTTCTACCAGTGAGTCTATATTCTCATTATTTAGCAGTTTAATTATCTCTACATATACGTGCATCGTCTGGACCTGCTGCTTTTCCTTGTTTGCTTTGTTAAATTGCCTTGAGGACTTCTGATCTCAGTATTTTTGGTTCAGATTGCAAGGCTTTGTTCGACCTGTAACTTCTTTCACTAATTTATGTGTGTTAAAATGATCATGTTTCTCTTCCAGTTCTTCCAGTGCACCTTTCCTATAACCATTGTTCCTTAGCTTTACGGATCTCTTTCCGAATTTCTTTGTTGATCTTCCTGTACTCCAACTCGTCCTTGTTCTTGAAGGACCTACGCATATCCATAAGTGTCAATATATCCTCTGTCATCCATTTCTTCTTTTTGTTGCTTGGTGGGCCAATTTCGTTGTTTGTGACAGTCACAATGGCATCCTTTAAGCTGTTCCAGGTGTCGTCCATGCTAGATGGGCCCTGATTTCGGGGCATGGTTCCGGCGATTGCCTCATTCACCTTTTCTTTGATTCTCATCCGCACTTCAGGTTTCTTCAAGTGGTTGATATCAATTTTCTTACTAGGTCTTCGCTCTATATTTTTTAGTTCTATTTTAAGTTTACACACTACGGGTCGTGATCTGACCCTATGTCGGTTCCTGTGTAGGTTCTTACTCCGTGCAGTCCATTCCTGTATCTTTGACTGATCAATATAAAGTCTATTTGATTTCTTACGAGGTGCTCTTTCGTGTGTTGTGGGGACTGCCTGGTGTATGCAATGACTAGTTTTTCTTCCTGACAGAATTGTATTAGCATATCTCCCCTTTCATTGCGATCCCCTAGACCAAAGTCACCCAATGTACTCTCGACACGTCCTTGTCCAACCTTGGCGTTGAAGTCCCCCATGATTATGAGTTCTTCTTTTTTCTTAACCAATCCTATTAGTTCTTTTATTTAATTAGACGGTTGCTTTACCTCATTATCGGGTTTGTTCAGGGTCGGTGTGTAGATTTGGATTATGTTAAGATCAACCGGTTCTACTTGAACTTGTAGTAGTGCTGTTCTATCAGAGGGTGCCCAAAGTTTTTTACTGCATTGTTGGTCTGTCCTTTGACCAAGAAGCCCACTGCATTATAATGATATGGGAGGTTGTTTCCAGAGTAATACAGTGCCGCCTTTTCTGTAGTATATACCATTTCCAGGTTATCTGATCTCGCTGAGACCTATAATGTCTATGTTACATTTTACCATTTCCTTAATCAAGTTGTCCATTCTGCCGGCGACGTATAGGGTTTTCACATTCCAAGTACCAATTTTCAGTTTTGAATTCATTTCCACTTCCGGTTGAGTCCTAGCATTGTTTTTCCTCGCGGGGATTCTTAGCACCCCTTGGCCATTCAAGGCCTGCCGCGGACTAGGGGCTGTTGTCTTTCTTGGGATTTTCATGTGGGCCTTTAATATGGTGGATTCCCGTTGCCTTCCATTTTCCTATGCCGTTGACTTGTTCCGTTTATCCGCCTTTCGGGGCGACTTCTCACCCCAAGGACAAAGAAGTGGCGTGTCTCCCACTTGCTCTTCCACCCGAAGCTGTTGGCTGGTGAGACGGGACTGCTTATACGGGCAGTTACTCGGTCGACAAAGCCTCGTTAGTTTTCTAGCAGGGTGCACCGCGTGCAGGTGAGGTTGTCGTTTGGGTGGAGCTTCACTCGCACCACCCCTTACAGCCCTATGATGGTATAGAGCACAAATATTTTACCATGCAGTAGCAATTAAAGGATAAGTTAAGGTTATTCCAAAATGAGATATAGGGAACCTGTTTACTCATATCTCTTATGTTTTTTCTACTTTAAAAGCTCTAGTCAACTCCGGTTCTTCCAGGAAAGTCAAAAACTCAAGCAAAATACATGTTGTAGTTTGGTAGGTTTTATTTTTTTAATGTTGTCCAGGGACATGTGGGGTGTAAGGGGTAAAATCAATATTAATATGTTTTTTTTTTCGCAAATGCCCACCTCACCTGCAAGCGGTGCACCCTGCTAGAGAACCAACGCGGCAATGGCGACCGAATTTATGTGGGAATAAACAGAACCCCTCAGTATTGTCAACAGCCTCTTCGGAGGGTGGTGAACAAACTGAGGTAAGGTCACTCTTTTGTCCCTGAATCAGGAATAATCAATGGCAGAAAGCACCGAAAAACTACTGCATTAAAGACTCGTAATAGTTTGGAAAATTGTTGAGAAGAGAAAAAGTTACTGATCATGGATCTCAGATATCAAGATCCGACAAGGGAAAAGATCACAGGGCTTCCCGGGTCGTCATCCAGCGAAATCCCTGTAAATTGAAAAATAAGCAAACCTTGAAGATTTGTACTTGGGATGTGAAAGCCTTTATAATTCTGGTAAAGCACACAATGCAATCAAAGAGATGAGAAGACTACAAATCGATATCTTAGGTATAAGCGAAATGAGATGGCCAGGATCAGGAGAATGTAATATGGAAAACATTCAATAACATTCAATCGGCGGTTATCGGATGTATCAGACAATCAGATAGAATAATAATGCTGAAATTGAGAGGAACGTCATTCAATATAAATATAGTTCATGTGTACGCTCCTACCGCAGAGAAGAGTGAGGAAGAGATTGAAGCCTTTTACAGTCAGATTGGGGTAGTGATGAAGAACGTAAAAAAAGAGATGTCACTATTATCATGGGGGACTTCAATGCAAAAGTCGGTAAAGGGGCAGAAGATAAACTAGTAGGGCTCTACGGACTGGGACAAAGAAACCAAAGAGGTGACAGATTAGTTCGATTATGCAGAGAAGAAAAACTAATTGTTAGCAACACATTTTATAAGCTACCATCTAGACGGTGAAATACATGGAGATCACCCGCGGACAAACCTGGCAATATCAGATTGACTTCATACTGATTAGTGAACGATTTCGTAATAGTATAACTTCAGTCAAGGCATACCCAGGAGCCGATGTCCCCTCTGACCACAACCCATTGGTATGTCAACTGAAGACAAAACTAAAAAAGACACTGCCACGGAGAAAGTCCAAGAAATATGATATCGAAATAATCAAGAACCCTGAAATCCAAGGGAAAGTAAAGAATGCTTTAACATCTGAATTAAAAGACATACATGCATCCATTTCTGAACCAGATAAGAGATGGAATACAATGGAACCAAGAATAATTGAAGTTAGCAACCGTTTCTTAAAACCTGATACCACGAGACAGAAGAAGAAAGGATGGATGACCGACGAAATTATGAATCTCATGGAAGAAAGACGGAGAGTTAAATCGAATAATACTCATGAATATTGGACAATTCACAGGAATATCTGAAAAAAGACTCAAAAAGCTAAAATAAAATGGATGACCGAAAAGTGCAGTGAAATAGAAGATCTAAATAAGAAACACGACATATTCAATACACATAAAAAGATCAAAGAAGTCGCGAGCCGGTTTAGACAAAGAGCTTCTTGAAATGTATCTGACGAGAATGGTAGTATTATGCTTGAAATTAATGATATATTAAGAGTATGGGAAAAATATACTGAACATCTGTTTGATGATGAACAACCAAATCTTTGATACTGTTGAAGGTCCACATATCACTATATCAGAAGTAAAGCAGGCAATTAAGCTCATGAAAAACGGAAAAGCTATGGGTCCAGAGTCTAGATGAAATACTATCAGAAATTTTTAAAATTATGGAAGAAGACACCATTGAAACACTAACTGCACTTTTTAAGAGTTGAAAATAGGCAGACAGAATACAATAACATCAAAAAAGGTGTACGGCAGTGTTGCATACTGTTGTCGCTCCTGTTCAATCGTTATTCGGACAAAGAGGCTCTAGAAAACACAAATTGAGGCATCAGAGTTAACGGCGAATTCATCAATAATATCCGCTATGTTGAGTCTTGTTATCGGACAGTATCGAAGGGCTCCAAGAGTTATTAAATAATGTTCATTCAACTAGTGAGGAGTACGGGCTGAGCTTAAATGTCAATAAGATCAAATATATGGTGATTAGTAAAAATCCAATTCAACCAGATAACTTGTACATAAACAATAAGCCAGTTGAAAGGAAGTCAAAGTTCACTTATCTCGGCTGCACGTGGAATGAAGACTGGGATTACTCACAGGAGATAAAACATAGAATTGAAATAGCGAGAAATACGTTTATACAAATGAAACCGCTTCTGTCGTGTCGAGATCTGAATCTGGCCCTTAAAAAGAGAATAGTCAGGTGTTATATATACTCCACCCCTCTATACGGTGTAGAAGCTTGGACGCTGTCAGACATTATGGAAAGAAAGCTGCAAGCTTTTGAAATGTGGATTTTCAGAAGAATTCTCAGAATCTCTTGGATAGAAAGAATTACCAACGAAGAAGCACTACGAAGAATGGGATGTGGACCTGAAATCATGCTTACTGTGAAACGAGACTATTTTGGCCATATCATGAAAAATAGCAAGTACAGAAACCTCCAAACATAGTTTAAAGCAAGGCTGATGGCAGACGAGGACCTGGAAGAAGAAGATTTTCTTGGCTACCTAACTTGAGAAAATGATTTGGAGCAACATCTACTAAACTGTTTCGATGCGCAGCCAATAAGATCCGCATAGCTATAATGATAGCCAACGTCCGTAATCGGATACGGTAATAGAAGAAGAAGAAGAAGAAGAAGGGACATATATTAAAGTGATTTATATGTTTTTCCTCGAAAACGAAGCAAGATAGAAAATAAATTGAAGAGATGAAAAAAGCTATTGGCTCTAGTTTTTTTTGCCAATAATATCCGTTGAGGTACCTCCCGAGATACTTCTGAACTTAACAATTTTAATCTAGCCATGGCCAAATTTCACCTTCATGAAATTCGGCTAAAGGATATTTAAGATATTTACAAAAAAAAAGATTATTTTTAAGTTTGATCATTCGCGGGCCCATGTTTATATAAACATTTCGTCTTAGAATCACTCACTATAAATATCGCCTGCTTACTAGTTATTAATAATTGACATCGAACAGAGAAAAAATTTACATAATGTAATGAACGCATGTAAAAGTCCTGTGGCAAGAACTAGGCATATATAATATAATTAACTAACATGCGAATTTCCTACTTAATTGAACCAAAGAGAATTCATATTTTGTCTGCACATTTGCTATGAAAGCGCTGCTGCTTCTGTTTACAAAACTAATTTGTTTTCCACCTCGCATATGAAACTAGCTCCCTTAATTTCCATATACCTCATCCTTTTAAACGAAACACTCACCGCTGGAAACATTGAACCACACATAAAATATGAACCGACATTATCGTGGCATAAACACAAAACCACATTAACAAAACATACAAATTCTCTAAGCATATTCATTGTAATTTGTCCTATCTCTCTCTATTGGTTAAAGTGTTAGAGTGTAAGCTATCGTATGAGCTAAAGCATATTCTATGTGGAAATGAATTTGACTCTGTTAGAGTCATTGACGTAACCAGAACAATTTTCAAGGGTGTTAATAAGTAGTAAATTTGATAACGGGTACGATTACATATATAAAAGGTCCTGACTATTGCTTATTCATGTAACGTAAAAGGCCCAAACATTCATTACTAAAACCATAAATATAGAGGGCGTTAATTAATGTAATCCAGATATTTCAGCAGGTGATAGTACGCGACATTAGAAATTTCAAAAATTATTTTAACAAATATCTGTTGTTGTACATTTCCATCGGTATTTGAAAAAATACTCTTAATTACATTTCGGATTTGCTCTTTAAGAGTATCAACTGTGTTTTGTTTGTTAACAAGTCAGTGGATTAAAATCGGGTGACCTAGGTGGCCACTCTATTGATCCTCGTCTGTATATCCACCGGTTTGGGAAAACTTTATTTAGAGTTCTTCTAATAGTCGCAGCATAATGTATGTAACAGTCTGATTTTGCCACTATAAAAGATTATAAATTTTATTTTAGATGCTGCGTTTAGCAACAAAAGATTCTATAATTTATGATAAGAATTATTGAGCATTAACCTCTTCGGTTATTTAATTATAAATTTATACATTTGATTTGTTGTTAATAAGTTTAGTGGAATTCCCACAGCAGCATTCATTAATATTAATTCATTTTATTAAACATTAATACATACTACGTGTTAGTTAATAACGCTATTGTTGCAGTGAGTGGCTATTCTGATCCTCCTTTTTCTTATGTTGTCCCCCAGCACCTTGAGACAGTTTTATTTTAAAGTGGATAATCCATTGGCTCGCTTAGGTTTATCAAACTACTAGAATTAGAATAATTGTGATATTAGTTTAACTCTACTTAGTTATATTATAATAATTATGTTTACTTGTAGTTCTATATTTAAGAAGTGAGTTAATAACCTACCTTTGATCCTCGTTAGATCTGTCAAATTCATATACTACTTTCGGTATAAATATTACACTTCTAATCTCAGGCTGATATGACCCTTAACTTGTTGGGGTCACTGTTTTGCTTTGAGATACTGCTGCTGCTTTATTATTTACCTGATAATTAGTGAATTATTGTTCATTATTAATTTTTTTATCTTCAATAGAAAGAACTAGTACCTGTTGCTTATTTTCTTCTTAGACTTGCTAATCTCTATAGGTTATTTTGCTTGTAGTTCTGTATTTAAGAACTGAGTTAATAACCTACCTTTAACCCTCGTTAGATCGGTCAAATTCATATACTGCTCTCGGTTTGAATAATTCACTTCTAATCTCAGGATGATAGGGCTTTAACTTGTTGGGGTCACTGTTTTGCTTTGAGTTACTGCTGCTGCTTTATTATTTACCTGATAATTAGTGAATAATTGTTAGTTATTAATTTTTTTTCTTCAATAATAAAAACTAGTACTTGTTGCCTATTTTCTTCTAAGACTTGTTGATCTCTGTATAGATTATTTTGCTTGTAGTTCTGTATTTAAGAACTGAGCTAATAACCTACCTTTGACACCCGTTAGATCGGTCAAATTCATATACCACTTTTGGTTTGAATAATTCACTTCTAATCACAAGCTGATATGGCTTTAACTTGTTGGGATCACTGTTTTGCTTTGAGTTATTGCTGCTGCTCTATTATTTACCTGTTAATTCGTGAATAATTGTTCTTTTTCTTCTTGTAGTGCCTATCCGTTCCAAATGTTGGTTATCATTATTGGCTATTCGCACTTTATTGACTGCAGCTCGGAATAGCTGAGTTGTTGTCTGGTTGAACCGAGCTCTCAACTTTTTCAGCCACGATATTTGTTGTCTGCCTGGTCCTCTAGTTCCATACACTTTGCCTTCTAGAATATTTTGCAAAAGTTTGTATCGGCTCTCATTACGCATTACATATCCTAGATATTGTAACTTTCGTGCCCTAACTGTATTGAGGACTTCTCTCTCCTTGCCCATCCTTCTCAGCACTTCTGCATTGGTAACCCGGTCTGTCCAAGGTATTTTTTTAATTCTCCGGTACAGCTACATTTCAAATGCCTCAAGTTTCTTGGAGGAAGGCTCCGTAAGCGTCCACGATTCGACTCCATAAAATAGTATTGAAAACACGTAAAAACGAAGTAAACGTATTTTCGTGGTTAGCTATATGTCGTGGATTGTGAAGACTTTTTTCATCTTGAGAAATGCGGTTCTTGCCTTTTCAATGCGAGTTCTGATCTCAATAGAGTAGTTCCAATCATTATTAATGTTTGTGCCCAAGTATACGTAACTATTTTCCAGGGGAGTTCCATCTGCTAATAAGATTCCACGGATGTCTTGGTTTTTTTCTTATTATCATAAGCTTCATTTTAGTCTTGTTTATTTCCAGCCCATACTGTTAGCTGAAAGATGTGATTCTGTCCAACAGAAGCTGCAACGTAGCAAGGCTGTCTGCTAAAATAACAGTGCCATCTGCATACCTTATGTTGTTTAACCGTTCCCCATTCAGTAGTATTCCGGCCTCAATATCTTGCAACGTCTCTCTAAAGATATATTCAGAGTATAAACTGAAGATGACTGGGGACAGTATGCATCCTTGTCTTACACCTCTTAGTATTTTCATGTATTCTATTCTGTCTCCGTCTATCCTAACACAAGCCACCTGGTTCCAATAGAGATTTCGGATGATCTTGATATATTTTCCATCCAGACCAGTTTTTTTCAGGACTTCCATCATTTTGGTGTGGCGTACTCGGTCAAACGCTTTTGTGTAATGGATAAAACATGCATACACATCACAGTTGATATCCCTGCATCGCTGAAATAATACTTGGACTGACAAAAGAGCTTCCCTGGTTCCTACGGCGCTTCTGAAGCCGAATTGGGACTGAGATATCTGTTCTTCACAAAGTTTAAATATTCGGTTGTGGATTATTTTCAAAAATATCTTTAACAGATTACTCATCAAGCTTATAGTACGAAACTCATTATGTTTTCTAGCATTCGGTGTTTTGGGAATGACAATAAATTCAGA
The DNA here is from genome assembly GCA_016904865.1 of Pissodes strobi. NCBI lineage: Eukaryota > Metazoa > Arthropoda > Insecta > Coleoptera > Curculionidae > Pissodes > Pissodes strobi. The sequence goes on along the minus strand of JAEQML010064111.1, from coordinate 9,340 downwards.
TTTCAGCCATTCTACGGGTATGTCGCCCTTATCATATATTTTATTAAACACCCTTGCTAACCACTAGAGGTTATCTCCTTCCATTAGTTTTAGTATTTCAGCAGGAATTCTATCTGGACCCGTTGCTTTCCGGTCTTTTATATTCTTCAGCGCCGATTGTACTTCCACCTCTAGGATTAGAGGACCATCAGTGTTCTCGATGGTTGGTGGCTCCTCTCTGACGTCATCAAACAGCTCTTTAATGTACTCTTCCCAAGTGTGTTTAATCTGTATCTTATCTACTATAATTCGTCCTTGATTATCGGTGAGTACATTAATTGTTTTTCTGATAGCTGTGCCTGCCATTTCCTTAGCTTTTCTGTATAGGTTGAAGTCACCAAATTTGGCTTGACATTCCTCAATTTCCATGCACTTTTCTAGTTTCTCCTTTTCTTTGGCTGCTCTTATTCTTTCCCTGATTTCTTTGTGTATGATCTTGTATTCACTTGTTTTATTTTTGTGCAATCTTCTTTTTGTCATTAGTTCTAAGATCTCATTCGTCATCCATGATTTTCTCATCTTTCTATTGGGCAGCATGTATTTTTCTTTAACTCTCTGAATTCTCTCTTGAAGCATTTTGAGATCCTCTTCCATATCTTTGTTGTTGTCCTGTCGTTCAATGCCCGCCGTCAGTTCCCTACTTACTATATCTCTTGTTGTCGTATTTCTTAGTTTTCTGAAATCATACGTTTCTGTTCGTTTTTTCTCTACGTTTTTCAGCATTATTTCCATTCTTTCTACCAGCGGGTTGTGATCTGATTGTATATCTGCTCCTGGATAATTTTTTACGTTCTTAATGCTATTTCTGAATCTTTGATTAATAAGGATAAAATCTATTTGGTTTCTAGTTTTTCCATCATTTGATTTCCAGGTATACAATCTTCTAGGGTGATGTTGAAAGAAGGTGTTGGTTGCAAATGCACTAAGGGTATCGCCACGCTCGATAATTGTAGTTATTACATTTTTCATTCTCTTCAATAGTAAAAACTAGTACCTGTTGATTATTTTCTTCTAAGACTTGTTGATCTATGCATAGATTGCTCATAGCGTTTCTTCTCATAGTGCTCTAGGGAATTAGGTCATATCCCTCACATATTTCCCCATGGTTTTCCCTTATTTTTTTTTTATTTTTTCCCAAACATCAATGTGTGCGCTCAATGCAGACTAAAGTGCTCCAAATGGTTCCGTGTCTAGAACTAGGTGGAATTTGGTAAATGTTATTACTGGATGAATAGAAGTACACTTCCCTCTGTCAACCTCTGTCCGTCCATTCCTGGATGTAGGTATCTTCTAATTGTTTCCATCTTTCTCAAAAGAGAAGGGTGGACGACAGAAGGACAGTGGCAGGCAGACAGTGGATGAGATTGGCGACAAATAGCCATCCACCCATCTCTTTTGAGGTCTTCCCATGCTTCTCGCCGGTTTTACAACTATAACTTAGTATTAGTTATGCAGAAAACTAAAAAGGATCAAATCGCCCAAGGGAAGCCGACATCATCCGTTAAAAATAACATTTCAGCATTTAGAGAGAGAAAGGGGAAAAGCAGTCCAAGAATTTGGACCGAGTTCGGCACAGCAAAATAAACGTACATAATCTTTGAATACAGTAAAAGACGTCAATAGTACAAGGGAAAAAAGAAATAAATGTAATTAAATAGATTGTACCAAGTCTGGTACAGATAATATTCATACCATATTGATAAAAGAGTTCAAGCATGGTCTATATAATGAACGAAAGACACTAAAATAAACTAAATGAAAAATCATACTAAACAAATTTAACAAATAAATTGCCTGAACGAAAATATGCGAAAATGTGTAATCTGCATTCAATAACGCGATCTGATGTCTTCCCTTAGTAACGAAAACTAATAATAAAAACAACTGCATTACCTAATAATTAACAAACGAATTTCCTGGTTTAGTGCCTAATTAATAGTTGAAATCAACTACCCACACAAATCACTAGAAGTTAATTGCAAGATTGTTTATTAAAATTAAAGATAAAAACAACAATCCCATTGCACCAATTCTAACTTCGGTAATAAAATAAATTCCATGAAATTTGTGGTTTTTTACATTAATAACAACCTATTGCTGTAAACAATAGATGCCTTTAATAAAGCAACATAATAATCAATGGTTAAATTTTACACTCGCTGCTAATCCGCCTCAAAGTGGTGAAATAAATTAAACTACTTAATTATCGAAAATCTGCATAACATTTCGTCTGAAATCAAATAAGAACGATTAATTAGGCCAATCACAAGACCCAGTGAATAAATAAAAATGACTATTACATTCAAATATAAAAGCCCAAAAGCTTTAAATAATCTCGAGTTAAGATGATGTCACGGCGATCAATTAAGCTAATTAAATCCAGTCCGATATGAATGAACGGTCAATTCAATAATTATTTTATAATAAATTAGGCCATCCGAATAAAAGAACCTATTATCCTCAGTTAATCTCTAATTAAGATGAGTCCCGCCTAACCATAAAAATGGTTAATTCAATAATTATTGAATAATAAACGATAAAACGAATACGTATAATAAAAAACCTATTAACCTTAATTAATATCTAATTAAGATGACGCCATGCCGATCAATTAAGCTAAGTAAGTCGAGTTCGATATGAATGAAAACGGTTAATTCAATAATCATTAAATAATAAACTAAGCCATCCGAATAATAAAAACCTATCAATCTTAATTAATATCTAATTACGATGATGTCACGCCGATCAATTAAGCCATTAAATCGAGTCCGATAAAAATAAAAAGCGAAATATTACGAAAATGCAATCAATAATGACACAAAAAACGCAAAACATCTGCAATTAATATATAAAACTAACCTCCTAACAAAAGGGCAGGACTACGCGACACAAAACGCCAAGTACCACAATGGGTGCCGACACTAGACAAAGCCAATTCCAAAATCCTCGCCTGGCGATTTCTTCCTGCAACTACGGCACTAAAACTAACGAAAACATGGCCGGTGCGGAAATTTCTACGTTGTTTGTCGATGCCTGGGCTTAAACCAGATTTAAATATCGACAACTCAACGGGAAAGCTTCTAAAAAAGTACCTGAACGAAAACGAAAGTGTCGTCGCGCGCCTGCAAAGTGAAATTAGCGTGCAGGACATTTCTCGACGCACCAATAAAACGGATCCCTCATGATCACGGGAGAAAGATATAAAAGCGAATTTAATATCGGAATTACATTTCTTACTACGAGCGGAAGAAGGAATAGTACCAGGGGCATCCTAAAAATTCACTAACAGGTTACCATTAGTGACCGCAACTTCTCTCCGTCAACCTCTGTTCGTCCATTCTTGGATGTAGGTCTCTCCTAACTGTTTCCATCTTTCTCTAGCTTTTGCCAACCTCAGCCACTATCTGCCTGTCACTCTCCTTCTGTCATCCACCCATCTCTTTTGAGGTCTTCCCATGCTTCTCGCTGTCTTCCTTGGTCTCCATTCTCGAATCCTTCGTGTCCATCTGTTGTCATAATCTCGGGCTGTATGGCCAGCCCATCGCCATTTTATCTCTGTTACCTCCACCACGATGCTCCTGACTTTCGTTTTTCGTCTTATCTCGGTGTTTCTAATTGTTTTAGTGATATTCCAAGCATGTTTCATTCCATTGCCCTTTGGATGGTTTCTATTTTTAGCAGGCTTTTTGGACATGGTCTTCATTCCGTAGGTACACACCGGTAATATGCAAATGTCGTATACTTTTACACTTAGTCAATTTATATGTGTATAAATGAAAGGGAAGAGGTGCTTTCATCACTTCCATGGACCTCAGGCCACGGGTGAGACAGGTCAATGGAGTTGATCTTCGAATTTGATAATGAACATTTTATTCATTATCCCTTATTAATCGCGCGGAGCCAACGTGACCACACACTGCATTATTTTCCTAATAATTCGAGAACTAGAAAACGTCAAGTGTCCTTCTCCACTCTACCTCCCCATGGGTTTTACCGTGCGACCGATGTCCCGGTCATCGATAATGATGACCAGATCATCAGCATAGGCTTGAGTTGAAAACCCAGCGTCATTTAGCTACTTCTAGGCACCAAAAAGAGGCGATAAAATCGAAGCATGTCCCTTATCTACCCTAAAATAGAGGTATCTGTGCGACGAGACAGGTTCGAATGGATGTCGTCAAATGTGCCCTCGATATCTAGAAAACCCCCCAGGGCGTATTTTACGTGGTCAAGCACTCTCTCCACCCTATTAACCAGATGATGAAGAGCCGTCGACTTTCCCGCCTGGTAAACATGTTGTTGAGCAGGAATTAATACCCCCTCCACCGGTCTTCTATTATTTTCATTGTTTTCAACAGAAAACTGCGAGAGACTTATTGCTTGAATGTAGCTCACTTTCCCTGATTCGGAAATGAAAACCATCCTTTCTGCTCTCCATACGACAATCACTAGATTCACTATAAGTTATAATATGCACCAATTAAGTGGCATTTGGTATTACGTCATATTTATTAAAATATTAGTCGTACCACATGAAGTGGAGCAATAATTTCAGCACTAACATCATTGCATTTTATTTTTCGTAATTTCCTTTAAGGAATAAATCAATCATAAATTATACATATTTATTAAAATCTTTGAAGCACAATAATGATCTAAAGCAAGTTAAATTCCTTAAACGACTTTCCCTATAATCTTCAACCCTCGCCTCGTCGTTGTTCATCTACCGCAATCTATTTTACATTCCTCTGACTTAATTAAACTGTTTTACATTTTAATTTTGATTAAACTTTCCCCAATTCTCTAGACGGGAGAGAAAGTATTAAAAAACAAGAGGAGCCAACAGATCAAAAACGTTCCTTTGTTTAATTAAAATAAATAATTTTGAATTTTTCAGCTGGGCGTAGCGGATAATAAATATTCAACACAATATCACAAGAATATTATGCATACTAGAAGTATAGGATATCGTTTATTGACCAAAATTGCACCATACTCGACTTAGTAATTTAAGATATTTTCTCACATAAAATTATGTTTGTATCTTTGTAGATTGATGTCTGGAATATCTCAGAAACCACTGGAATCCTTATATTTATGCTCTAATGGAATCTACAGTGTAGCGTAACTGGCTGCTGGCAGTGAGTTCCAAATACCGTCCAAAACTTCAGCGTGTAGGTCCGTGGGACCCAATGTAATCTATACTAGTGCCAGATATTAGCTAGAAGTTATGGGTCCCTGAGACCCAAGATAGTAGCATAGTAAATACATAACCACTTTTATTGGTAACTATTTTAACATCACCTCATTTTGCAGCTATTTATTATTAATATTTTAATTTTAAGATTATGAAAGAATTGTGACTTTGGAAACGATGTTTTATCTATTTTAAGATGAAAGTTTTGGAATGGTCAAGATATTTCAAATCAAGTCGCTTCCGATTCACAGTTTGATGGGCCAGTAGATGGGAATTATCAAAACGATCTAAAAGAAATTGATAATGAATACTTGAACCACCATGACACGGGCAGCGAGTTTTTATGATTCTGGGGATGACTTAGATTATGATCCTGGGATAGAGATTATTTTGTCAGATAATGAATCAATGCCTATAAAGGCGAAGACATCAGGATCATCTAGTCCACTGCTGAACACAGGCCTCCCGTGACTCTGCACAATTTTGTCGATCTTGAGCTGCTTGTATCCAGTTGGTCTTCACTATTTTAAGATCGTCCGCCCATCTCGTCATCTCGTTGGAGGACGTCCTCAATTTCGGTACGCTTCCTCTCAGGGTCTCTATTCGACCATTCTTTTCGTCCATCGTCCATCTGATAGCTTCGCCACATGACCCGCCCAGTTCCATTTTAATTGACCTCTCCGTGTCACCGCATCCATAAAACCTGTGCGTTGTCTTATTACATTATTAGGAATCCGATCGCTCAAAGATATTGCCAGCATAGATCTTTCCATTTTTCTTTGTGCAATTCTGATTTTATTTGCCAATTGCATGGTAAGGGTCAATGTCTCGGCGCCGTACATCAGGATCGGCAGAACACACTGGTCAAAAACCTTGCGTTTTAAGCCACCAGGATATTGGACCTGAAGATGTATCCGAGCCTCCCAAATGCAGCCCAGGCCAAAACAATCCTCTCATAAGTTCATATGTTTGGTTGCCTGCTGAATTTAATTCCATGACCCAAATATTTATACGATGGGACCTGCTTCCATTTACAGGCCGCCAAAGGGCTGTGTTGGTGAGTTCTTGGTAGGGTTGGAAACTTTGTTATCATTTATCCCTGTGAGTTCCAGGATTATAGTGGCTGGTGATTTTAATTTTGATTTTCAGGACAAGGGGTCGATGAATGTTCAAAGCCTTAATAATTTGTTGGACTCATTTAGTCTCAATATGTTAGTTAATAAGCCAACCCGTATAACAAGCACTACTAGTACCTTGATTGACTATTTCTGTATTAACTTCTGTGATAGTGATAAGTGTAATGTATCTGTGATATCTGCTGGTCTATCAGATCACGAGGCAATAATGACCAATCTTAATTTTAATTTTAGCTGTAATACAAAAAGAGTGCACAAATTGGGTAGGATATTTAGCATTAATAACTTTAATAATTTTAGAATTGCAGCAGATTCTGTGCACTGGAACTTGATTTTGCAGAATGCCGATCCTTTTGAACAGTTTAATAATATACTAATTAATCTCTTTAACACGCATTTTCCTATTAAAAACTAAAAAAAAACAAAAAAAACCTTGGATTACCAAAGAAATTAAAATAGCTTCAAGGAATCTAAGATGTTTACATAATCTTCGAAAATTTCATCCTTCAGACTTTTTAAAAAAACTATTTTAATGGATATAAGAGAATATACAGGAGTGTTATTCGGACATCAAAGAAAATGTATTATGAGGGTAGAATGAATGAGGCTGGAAACAGGGTGAAGGAAGGATGGAAGATTGTAAATGAATTAAGGGGAAAATGCAGCTCGTCTTCGGAAGAATTTAATATGGCTTCAGACGCACTCAATGGCTTTTATTGCTCTGTTGCTCAGAACTTATTAGAAGATTTGAATTCTCAAGTGAATCCCATGTCTTTTCTTCGTAATGTGTCTGCTTTGGAATCATTTTATATGGGCCACACTGATATAAGAGAAATAAGGAGGAGCTTAATAACTGTCAATGGGGATTTCAAACTTCAAAGGGTACAAGGGAAGCAATCTTTAGTTTTCTAGAAAAACTGTACATGGCACTCAATGAGGGAGATAAGGCTGCAGGGGTGTTTTGCGATTTCTCTAAAGCGTTTGATTGCGTGAATCGTAGGATACTACTAGAAAAATTGGAGCGTTATGGATTTAGGGGAACTGCCCTTGAATGGACTACATCATATATAATGGATAGAAAACAGATGGTTAGGTGTCAGGGAGCTGATTCATCAGAGCTTATCAATCCCCATGGTGTGCCTCAAGGCTCAGTATTGGAACCTTTATTATTTTTGTTGTATATTAATAAACTAACTAGTATTGACGTCACTGGTTCTTTCACTCTCTTTGCAGATGATACCACAATCCTTATGGAAAGTTGGACAAGAGCCTTGAAAACCTGACCACTAAAGTTTTAAAAGATATTAAAAAGATAAGTAAGGCAGTGGTGTGACTGCAATTGCTTTAATAAAACAAATATATTATCACTTAAGTATAGTTTTAATGATTGAACACTGGATAATGACGTTATTAGGTGTAGATCGTTTGTAAAGTTTTGGGCATGCAGATTGATGAGAGCATATTGCAGCCCTGAACAAAAAATTAGCTTCTGCTTGTTACGCAATGAGAGTGGTCAGTCACAACTTGGGGCACCATATGTCAAGATCTGTCTACTTTTCCCTTGTAGAGTCTAATTTAAGATATGGAGTGGGTTTTTGGGGTTGTACTACCCAACAACAGTTCCAGTCAGTATTTGTACTGCAGAAAAGAGCATTGCGATATTTATGTAAACTACAACCAAGAGAACATTGTAGACCATTCTTTATCAGTGAAAATACTAACGCTTTGTGCTATTTTATTTTAGAAACAGTAACCTTAATTATTCACAAAAAATATGGAAATATACATGGTACCGGAGGGTATACTACACGCAATTGTGATGAACTGAGACTTCCAATTCCAAAAAGTGCACTTACGAGGAACTCACTAATATACCAAAGCTTAAAAATATACAATCATTTACCGGGAATATACAGGAATATTGAAAGTAATAAGCAAATCTCGCGATCAGTAAAAAATTATTCTATAGAAGAGTATTTTAATGACATTTTTAATAGTACTGTAATAGCTTTATAAAATATCTGTTATCATTGTTTTATTTTATTGATTTTTATATCTACATCTGTTGTGTACCTATGTCATTTTATTCTTTACATAAATAAATAAATATATATTTTTACTTTCTTGTTTGTGCACGTCTTCAAAAAATTTTTTTGTCTCTTGTACATATATTTTATTCTTTTAATTTATATATAGTTTTTATTTCTTTTATTTTAAATACACAATATTCTAATAATAATTTATCAATTTTTATTTTTTGTTTTATCCCGTTCACAGCTAATTTTTGAATAGGTATTTTTTATGATTAAGTTTATATTGAATGTTATTTTTTGTTTAGTTTTTCTTTTTTCTTTTTAACTAACTGAAATTAGTTTGGTGGTCCTTATTATTTAGGTTTTTTTTTTATTTCCTTTATACATTTGTACTTTTTTATTGTACGTACTTTATACATTGACTTTGATGTTATTTTTTACTCTTATTATAAGCTGCTTATTGTGTGGTTTAGTGTATATATAAATATCCTCTCTTTTGGCTTTGTTAATAACAACATGTTTCTTGAAACAATAAAGCATATTTTGACTTTGACTTTGCTCTAGTGGAGTCGCGTCTACCATAAGATTCTTGGTTATGCCAAGGTTCGTCATATAGCTGGTTTTTGTGAGATTCATCTGAAGTCCCACCCGTCTCGAGGAGCTGTTAAGTGCGTACAACATATTACATGCATCGTCTATTATACCCGTGAATAATACTATATCATCTGAGAATCGCAGATGATGTAAGTGTTCGCGATCAATGTTGACACCTGATGAGTACCAATTGACTTCCTTACATACTTACTTCACCAGAGTCGTGAAAGCTTGGGTGAGATTGTGTCTTACTCATTTTCGCATTGGAAACTTATTCGTGCCAGAGTGTGCCCTAACACTAGGCGTTGCTGTTTCATAGATATTTTTCATAATCGATATAT
>JAEQML010064110.1:0-22354 GCA_016904865.1 Pissodes strobi | reverse complement strand
GGCTCATAATCTTTGTTTTTTGTAGATTCATTTCTAAGCCCACTTTCTGTGACGCTTCCTTTAGTTCAAACAACATGTTACCAAGTTCCTCCCCGTCGGTACTCAAGATCACAACGTCATCAGCGAATCGAAGATGATTTAGGGACCTTCCATCTATGTTGACGTCTTCCTCCAATGCCAGGGTAAATAGTTTAGGAGACATTGAATCACCCGGCCTAACCCCCTTCTCTATTGAGAGCTTCTCAATTGTCGAACATTCATCCAATTTGACATGGAGTGTAGCACCTTCGTAGATGTTTTTAATCAGCTTTGTATATCTTGAGTCGATCCTTGCGTTATTCATTGCCTCCAACACAGCCCATGTTTCCAACGAATCGAATGCCTTCTGGTAATCTACAAATGCGAGGTGTAAGGGGATATTGTACTCTGTACATTTTTCAATAAGCCAACGCACTGATTGAATGTAGTCTATTGTGCTATAGCCACTTCGGAATCCGGCTTGCTCCACAGGTTGGTACAAGTCAAACTTATTCCTGAGACGGTTGGTTATACTTTTGGAAAGAAGTTTGTATAGAACGGACAAAAGGTTGATTGGTCTATAGTTTTCGATATTTGTTCGGTCACCCTTTTTGTAAAGGATAATCACCTCCGCATTTCTCCGGGCATCAGGACATTTTTGCTCTTCTAAAAATCTGTTTAAAAGGATAATCAATGCCCTCTCTAGAGTTTTCCCTCCAGTCTTTAACATTTCAGTGGTAAAGCAATCTTCTCCTGAGGCTTTTCGGTTTTTCATCTATTTTAGTGCCATTCTTAACTCTGCAGTCTCGATTTCCGGGATTTTCTCGGAACCCGCATTTAGGATTACCTGATTTGAATGGTTTGGGTTAGGCATCGATTGTTTGTAGAGTCTCTGGTAGAAACTCTGAATAATGGATGTAATCTGATTCCTGTCTGTCACGACTTGTCCTTGCTGGTTCTCAATTTTGTAAATCAAAGACTTTCCTTTCGTTCTTTTCGATCTGAGAACCTTCATATTCATGTTGTCCTAGATAGCTTCTTGTATCATGCGTGTGTTATGATCTCTCAGGTCTTTTCTAATCATCTTCTTTACTTTTTTGCCTGTCTCTCGATTTTTCACCGAATCTCTGCTTATTGCTCTACGTTCTTCAAGAAGTTCTTTTGTGGTCTGGCTGACCTTTGAATTGGATTTCACTTCCATGGAACACACTTTCTAGGTTCCTACTTGTATGCTCCTAACGATTTCCCGGATAGCTCGTCTAGTTCGATCTTTCTTAATGTTTCAGTTGGTTCTAGCTTGGTTCTGATTTGGGTGTCATATTCTTCCATTTTTGAATTGAGCTGAATTCCTGTTGCATTTGCTTTTTCCTTTCCAAGAGTGTATTAATATTTATTACGGCTCTTACGATTCTATGGTCACTCCCGGTATTAAAACGGTTGATAACTGACACATCTTTACCGAACTGTTTATCTGTGGTGAGTATGTAATCAATTTCATTCTTTACTGAACCATCAGGACTTCTCCACGTCCATTTCCTTTGCACCTAATTCCTAAAAAACGTGTTCATGCAGTTCATTTGTTCTCGGTTCAGACAGTTGAGCATCATTTCGCCTCTATTATTTCATGTGCCCAGTCCATAATTACCGATATTCGGGCCATCCGTCGCAGTTTTTTGAGCTATCTTAGCATTGAAATCACCCATTATGACCTTGAACTTCGTACTTTCTTAATTTTTAGCTGTAAAATTGCTCGATGTCTTCGTCTGTTGATGTGGATGTGGGGGCGTGTGCCTGTATGATCTGCATGGTATATCTCTTGTTTAGTTGTAGCCTAATGTAAATTACGCGGTCCGATATGGCTTTGCTTTTGGTCACTAGATGTTTCCTTCTGCTGTTAATCAGGATTGCTACTCCTCCGATATGATGATTTGTTTCGGAATTTCTCTGGAAAAGCATATGACCAGATCCCACTTGATGTTTTTGAGTTCGTTCTCTAGACTTAGTAAGTGCTTTTCAAGTTTAATTGTGCGAATGTTATAAGTCCAAACCAAGATGTCATCGTTTGTTTTCCGTTTTTTATCCGATAGTGTCGAAGATTTGCCTCGCCCAGAATCCTTGAGGATGACTGATGATTCAGTGCGAGATTCTGAGCATGTAGCCCTCCTCGCCTGGGGTATTTCATTTTTAAATTTCGATATTTGCATGTTAGTTTTTGAAGGAGTTTGGCATTAAAACGCCACGCTTGCCGAGCGGGTTGGCGAGTGTATTTTCAGCCGCTCCTAACCTGGAGACAGACGCTGTTCGCAGGCGCCCATTCTCGGTCAGACGCTGCTTTCATGTACCCTACTTTATGGTATATAATTTTAAAAGGTGAAATTATCATCAAAAATTAATTCAGTTGACTTATTTGAGTTGGAGCCGAAGATATTATGAGAGAGCTTAGATTGTCTTTTCGGTATTATTTCGATTTTTTTATAATTTGTTGAAATATGTCCTACTAGACAATACAGTCTACTACTGGGATCTACTGTATTCAAATAGCCCCAGGAAACTGTCTGGATGTCCTGCCATTCTTATACAAGTAATTTGAATTAGTTTGACTTCGTCAAGTTGGGAGTTTGAAGCACTTTTTGTCTCGTACCATATTACTTCTTTTATTGATTTTATTTTCAGAAACATTTTCAACATACGTATATCTAATATATTCCTTCTCCTAGTCTTAGGACTTACTGTTTTTCGGACTTTTCTTCAACTCTTGTTAATTTCCTAAAACCAGGTTCGTGCGTAGTACCAGTGCTTTGATCCCCTATATTGTGGGCATAGTAACGCATTACCGAACTGGATACTTGTTTCTGACTAGCTGGCCAGACTAAGAGTAACTTTTCATTCAGACTGACTTTTTCCTCAGTCGGTCAACGTAAGGTGCTATCGCGAGTAAAGACTGGTTTGATGACTAACTTGCCCCAATGATTTTTAGCTTTTTATACCATCTTTCAAGGCTGGTTTTTCTCCTCGAAATCTGGAATTTGCAAGTGTCCAGCTATTAAAATGTTTTTACTAAAATTCCTAAGTAGCCGAAAACCATGTCTTGTAAATTCCAACATCGGTTTTAGTACCACCGCTTTTTGCTAATTAGGGTAATTAAAATTGACTAACATGATTTTTAAATTCCTATCTCGGCTTTTATTACCACCGCGTTTTCCTAAATAGGGTAATTAAAATTGTTTATTCGAATTAACATGGTTTTTACATTCCAATGTCTGGCTTCTAACTTGCCGACTTTTCGTACTAGTGAATATATTAACTAGAATCAGTTATTAAGTCCGGATCATCACACTATAACTAAGAAAATATTTAATCAGCTTTTTTCTGTATTGAAAATATTAAACGTTTACATAATTCGTGAATATGTTTACATTATTAATTATAATTTTTGCATTTACATTGTCTAGCAAAATGTTACACCTTTTCTCGCATTAAAATGTATTTTGTTTTAATTGATCAATTCTATTGCATTTTTTAGACTTCGAGATTAGTTTTTGTTGTAATTTTAGTTCTTAAATTGGCAATTAGCAAAATTGTGGGTACTAGATTTAATAACTGAATTAGTATTTTACCTAGTTAAGAAAATAACTTAATTTTTGTTAATACTTACTACAGCATTACAGTTAGTAGTAGAATATAAATTAACCAACTACTAGTCATAAATCATCATTTTTCTTTACTGTGAAGAATCAGAAGAATGTGGCTCAGATTCCTGGAAGATCAGCGTCGAGGCGTCGCAGTTCGAGTGGCCTCTATAAGGTAATAGAGCAATTTACCAATCATAAATGGTTTTAGTTGAAATGAAATGAAAAGAAATGAAATTTATTTAGTGCCACATATATATTACCAATATATTTACATACGTCAACAAAGACACAAATAAAACATACTTTAAAAAAAGGTATACATTTTGCGGTTCACAAAGGATAGTCGATATTAAATTTGAGGTTAAAGCACACACATAGCATTAGAATAAAACAAACAATAAAGACTAACAATTAGCACCTGCACTACATATATTCAAATTAGGAATTTCGACATTGTAAGTTATAAGCCCCACTGCATTCTGAAAGTGTTCAAATATCAGCTGAAAGTAATTCAAAAAGTAATGTATTAAAGATTTTTTGGCAGCGAACTCTGGTGACGTTGACATCTTCTTGGCCTGCAAAAGGTTCCAACAACCTGGCCCCTTCCATGAGTCATATATTTGTCCTTGCTTTTCATGGGATGCAGGACTGAACTGAGAATATACCGACTGGAAAAGGTCAGTATGGCCAGGCCCCTGAAAGCTTCTTTGCAATCCTTCCTAACATACTACCCAGATAAGATCTTAATTGCTTTTCATTGCAGTCTAAAAACCTTCCCAGATCCTGCAGTACCATCCCACACCAAAATTACATGAGGCAGTGAAAAAGCGCAAAATATACAGACCGTAAGACCCCCAGAAACACACAGCCAACTAGACAGACTCCTGAGAACAAAACCAGCTATTCGCAGCTTCCTGAATGTGGAAATCCCCCATAAGCAATGTCAAAGTGAACATCATCCTGATGGTTTTAACATTGTTTAACTGATTTGCATCACACCAAGACTGGGTATGCTCCAGGGCCCCACATATCCCCCTCTTAGTCCTCTGTTCCTGCGACCCAGTGACGACAATGTGGTGTCGTGAGCAAAGAGAGTAAAATCAGCATCAAGTTTCCTTCAAAGGCATGCCATTTATTAAAATATAGAGCAATATTGGGCTCATCATATACCCCTGAGGCATTCCTATGTCCAACGTTCTCTTCGATGATAACACTCCTCCAGCCCTAATTAGCTAACTGCGATTTTCGAGGTACTCCTATTATGCCCGGCCAAGGTCCGCCAAGACATCTCTACACTCAGGCACCAGCGCAGAATTAACTTTATCAGATCCAAGAGCTAACAAAGCAGCCCTGCTATTCGAGCAGATGTGGATATCCTTCCTTCTGAAGGTTCTTAAGAGATTTTTAAACTCGCATTTGAGGATCGTATACATCTCGGTCTGGAACGCGGTTGCATAAGTCCCCCACTTGAGACAATATTTATCGTAAATTTGCTTTGTTTGATTATTCATGCTTAGACCAGATGCTTTAATAACTTTGTCTACTGTATCTGTAACACTATTAATGTTACTCCCAATAAACCACTCACCCAGATGCTGAAATATCATTCGTGGGGGACTTAATGTTCACAACATCCCTTGGCTAAAGTTTTCTTCCCGAACGGATGATATGGGCAGAGAAGCTGAGGCTTTTGCAATCACTTGCGGCCTGTCTCATATTGTGGACGAGCCAACACGGATACCGGACGTTAGAAACCATCAGGCTTACCTACTGGATTTGTTCCTAACAACATCCCCAAACTCTTATAGGAAAACATTACATCACCACTTGGTAACTCTGATCACAGGCTTATATCAGCTTTGTCCACCTGTTCAACTCCACCGTCCTCTAAAGTGCTTCATCGCAAAGTGTAGCATTATAAACGTGCCTACTGGAGTGAACTTCGTAACTTTTTCTTGTCATTCCTTTGGAGAAACGTCTGTTTTAAATCCAGCGATCCATCTGTAATTGCTGAATCCATTACAGAGGTCATTCTCATTGGAATGGAGACTTCAATCTCTTTCTCTAATAAACAATCCTATCCTGGAAAATCATGGTTCAACAAAAGTTGTACTCAAGCGGTTTCCAAAAAGAACCAAACTTATCGCAAATGGCGCAACAACCCTTCGGTTCTTTCGCGCCGAGCTTTTCTGGATGCACGAGATAGCTGCAAACTAATTATTGATCAATACAAAGCTGATTTTGATCAGAGAGTCTGCGAGAAGCTTTTGAACTGTCCGAACGGCTCAAAATCATTTTGGGGATTTGCAAAGGCCATCGGGAAAAACTTTTCATCTTCAAGTTTTCCACCACTATTGCGTGAAGATAATTCCGCAAAGGAAAAGCCAGACTTGTTTGCCTCAATGTTTGCATGAAATTCCACCCTTGATGCACAAGGAAAAACTCTACCAATGTTGCCTAGGATCGCCACAACAATGCCAGAAATGCTTTTCAAGCAAAAAAAGATAACGGGGTTACTTTGTCATCTTGACTGCTCAAAGGCCGCTGGACTGGATCGAATTCCCCCCATTGTTCTCAAACAATGCGCACTGGAGCTGACACGTGTTCTAACCAAACTATATACCTTATGCTACAATAGAGGTATTTTCCCAGCCCCATGGAAGCGCGCTAGAGTGCAACCTGTACCTAAGAAGGGAAAGAAGGATATTGCCAGTAACTACCGTCCAATATCTTTAATCTCAGTAGTTGCCAAGGTAATGGAAAAAGTCATTAACACCGAGATCCTGAAATATCTTGAACAGAACAACATAATATCTGATCGACAGTATGGATTTAGAGCGAAGCGCTCAACAGGAGATCTGATGTTCTATGTGATCCACATCTGGAATTCAACTCTGGAAAATCATGGAGATCCCCGAGTCGTTGCTCTTGACATCTCCAAAGCCTTCGACCGGGTGTGGCACCAATCACTCCTGGACAAACTTTCAGCTTATGGCCTTCCACCAGCTCAGCATACACTATTGTCTAGTTTTTTAGATCAAAGGAGTATTCGGGTCGCTATCGATGGTGTCTCGTCCGAGGCATTTGCCATCAATGCTCGTGTTCCGCAAGGTTTGGTTTTGTCGCCAACTTTGTTCGCGCTGCACATAAATGACCTACTAGAGCTTACTGAAAACCCCATTTACAGCTATGCAGACGATAGCAGTCTTGTATCATCCTTTTCTTCTGACAAACCATTATCATCGGCCACTCTGGGAGAACTAAGAAGACAACAGACTGACTCAATCAATCGAGACTTAAACACAATTCTTGAATGGGGATCCAACAATCTTGTAACCTTCAATGTCAAAAAGACACTGACTGCTGTGTTCTCCTGGAGAAAAAACTAAGGGAAACTACCTTGACATCATCATGGAGGCGGAAATCCTTTCTCCATCCTCCAATCTTTCGCTTCTTGGAATAACCGCAAGCACTAACTTTTCATGGGATCAGCATGTCCGAGGTCTCACCAAGTGGGCCTCTCAAAAACTGGGTGTGCTTTTCTGTGCCAAAAAATAGTTCAGCTCCCATCAGCTGCTTACACTCTATAAAACGCAAATCAGACCTACTCTGGAGTATTGCTCTCACATTTGGAGTTCTGCTCCCAAACATACTCTAGCGCTCTTAGACTCTATCCAGAACCGAGCTGTTAGGCTTATTAACGACGAAACACTAACTTTTGGTCCCTTCACACCTTGGAACATAGGCGGATGGTGGGTAATCTCTCCCTTTTTTACCGATATTATCACGGAGGGTGTTCGACCGAACTGACAACTCTGATTCCCTTCAGTGCCAGCTTTGTTCGTTCCACACGACGAGCTAGAAGCTCACATCCATATGCTCTTCAACAGAGCACACCCAGAACCAGCCACTACCAAAATTCCTTCTTCTGGCATGTGACGAGCTTCTGGAACTCCTTACCAACCGAATTGTTCCCTGTTGGCTACAGTCTGAACATCTTTAAGAAAAGAGTCCATTGGTATCTTTCCTCCTCGCCGTCTCCTACTTGCAGTGCCCATTAGGGTATTATAGGCAACGCCTTGGCAACTGGACTGAAGCAAAAAAAAATACAATATTATCTAAATATTGAAGATGATGAAAGTTCTCTCCTTGCGACGAGGCTTATGCCCATAGCTTCCCAGTTAAATGTTTTAAAAATATGTTACGGAATAGTTTTCGGAAGTTTTAGGGTCATTGTGATGTCTTACCACATACGTCTCTAGTTGATGTACAGATTGACTGGAAACTACTTACCCTCGTTTCTTCGAAATTTAAGGATTTCTAAAAATCTGCGATATACGTAATATATATTATCGAAGGGACCAACTTTTATCATCCAAGTATATATGGCATCACCAATTGGAATTCACCTAGAACCCAATACACTTAACTATCTTGGTTCATAAAGATATATCGAATAGTTTTCGGCTTATCATCTTTCCGGTTAAAGTGGAACGTGACGTCAATCGACAATTCAGTTAAGTTAATCCAAGCTATTTTGTTGTTAGTGAAACAGTTTTGATGCTACAGCATTTTAAATCGGTAAAAGTGCCAGCTTTTAGATGCCAATATCTCTAAAACAATTCGATATTTTTGACGCGATATTCTATGATGTTAAAAGTTTCAATAAGATCTTGAAAATGGGCCATCAGGGTGCGTTAATTTTTTTGCCGGAAGCACTGTATGTGTTTGATAAGCTCTATATATTCATAGTTTCTTCTATATTCATTGAAGGATACCAGCATTGTTAGTTGTTACGGTGACTTTTTGGAAGCTTTTTTGAAAAATAAATCCGTTATCTCTGTCAAAGTTGGAAAAAGATCATCATGGAGATATAGGTTCAATAGTAATACTATCGTTTTCAGCAATCTCTCTTCTGTGAACTTGATGGATTCTACAGTAACTTCATCATCTCCAGATGTCTTTTTCTTCGTTTAGCGCAGTGCATTCTGCTATGATATCAAAATTGTGCCTTTTAGCTTAGCTCACCACCAATTCCATAAACCTCCTCTTCGTTTTCTTGAGGACCATTTTGCTGTCTATAAAATGCCTTGATATCTAGGAATTTCATTTGAGGTTTATCACTGAGCTTTCCGTTTTGACTTTTATAGTATCCTTACTCAAATCAAAGACAGTACTAAGTAGTATTGTCTTTGTTCAAATGCATCTTTAATAAACTTTAAAATATTCCACTAAAAATAACAGTTTTCTAAATACAGAAGTGAACTAAATAAATATAAAAATATAATTAATTCATTGAAATATTTTATCATAATTCTAGCACAACGTGTATTACTAAATGTTTTGATTAGTGGATTGCTCTATACGGTTGTGGCTTTTGTGTTGACTAATTATTATTGGTACAAACGTTCGCTTTACTAATGTCAGTAGGTACACCACATTTCCATTTTTTTGGTGACTAGCTTAGTCACCGATATCGTGCACTATATATGGGTAACATGTACAACCGAAGCTATAATCGATTTTTAATTTATTCCAGAATGGAAGGGAGAACCACGTTAGTTTTCCAGAATTCCAACAGAATGGCACCGCTAAACAATTTTCGCATGGTACGTGAATATGAATTCAATATGAATTTAACCAGTTAGTAAGCTAAACTTATTATGGCCACTTTATGGTTATGAAATATATTAAGAAGCTTCTTTCTAAACGTTATTGAAAAATATTAATTTAGTGAAAAAAAATATGATAATGACAGAGACTTTTCAATATATTATTAGTTAATTGAGTTTACTTTAGCAGGAGTAGACTTCAGACCACTTTGCAAAAATATGGTAGCTTACGCAGAAAAGAATCCATGGGTGAGAGTGCCATTTTTTCCCTTCGTCAAACGTCCTGATTAACAAAAATCAGAGTCAATTTTTTTATATTGGTGAGCTTTCTTGACACTTTAAAAGCTCCAAATCCAAGCTTCCAATCTTCTTCAATATATTTACTGCAGCTATTTCAATCACTATAATTATTCAGCGTCAGAATCGCCAATAATTTTTTTTATTTGAAAAGTAATTAAGTGTATTATTTAATTTTCTGTATTTTATATTTCTTGAAATGGTTCGAGTATTTACGGAAATGAGTGCAAAATTTGAGACAAATAAGGGGTTCCAATGATACTAACAGTAAAGATGTTGAGTAAATATAAAGGCAAGTTCCAAATTAGCTCGAAATTGGGAGAGACAATAAAATGGAACCGAATGGAAGAGAACGAACTTTCTGAAATTATAAGAAGTAGTATACACACAGCAAGGAAAATAAGTGTAGGACAAAAGGAAGTTAACAGCGATACAGCGAAATTACCTCAGATACAAAAATGTTGAATAAAGGAAAGGAGGATCATCAATCAGTTGAAAAAGGGTTCAGCTCATTAGAGCATATACAAGCAATATGCACCCTAATCGAGAAAATTACGGAATATACTTAGCCACTACACGATCTAGCTTTTATACAAATCTGGACAATAATTGTGACAGTCCTAGATATTTAAATCTCATTGATTCAGTCCTATTTTCTGAATCAAACAGAGATGTGCTCGTAGGCACTGTAATTTACCATAGGGCTAGTTCTAAAGTCATTTTGTAAATAAAACAAAAAGCTTTAGCATTATATGAATATTATAATAAGTTATTTTACCTGAAAATAACTAGAAGCTCATAAATAAACAAAATATAAACATTGAGTGAATGTATGTAGGCTGTGCTACAATATGAACACTATCAGTCGAGGCAAGTTTCGACCATGAAGAATTTGACAGAAATTTATTTTTTTTTCACCAGTAAGTATACAGCCAGGACTAGTTTCTTCGTGAACGGACTGCGAACCAAATCGCGTCGAGGTGTGTTCTCTGTCCAGTCTTAAAAATCGAAAGGGTTAGAGTTAGTAAAACAAATAGCACAACACAGGACTTAAACTCTTCCCGCTCCCGGGCATGCGAGGAGCTTTACACATTGAAACGATGCCTCGGATAAAGCGGATAATGATTAAAAGTAGGAGAGATAATTATCAACCTAGAGTCAGATCTTTATGTTATTTTCTTTTAGATACTTCACGATTATTTTAATAACTGAATTCTTTGGGTTGTACAGTATTGAACACATAGATATAGGCGTTTGAATACCGCTTTATGTTATTACACTCGAAAAGTATATGTTGCAGACTACCCAGCTTCCCGCATTCACACTCTGGGGAGTGTTTGACCCCCAGTCTATGCAAATGCTGAGGAGTCGAGCAGTGTCCGGTTCTCATTTTTATGATCACTATTATGTGTCTCCTGTCTATGAATTCCGTTAAGCAATAATTATACCAGGGTTTTCTTGGAAATTCTTGGGTTAGATTGGAATATTTATTTCCTTTACTTTCCAATGACCTTCGCCATGTTACATTCCAACTTTTAAACTGGTTGTTAGCAAGTCGATCCGCCTCTTCATTGCCCTTGATACCGGAGTGCCCTGGTATCCAACAGAGCTTTATATTATACCCATTTAATCTCGCTTCTATCAGGATTTGCTTTGTTAAAAATGATATGTGATCCAAATCTTTATTATTATTGTTATTTCCTATCTATTTTATCGCACTTTGAGAATCACTAAAAATTATTGCTTTATGGATGCTTTTTTCAAGGCACACTGTGACTGCTTTGTGTATTGCAACTATCTCCGCCGTACATATTTGAATGTATTTTCGTAACTTTGATGAAAAATTGTATTCAATATTTGGGCAGTGCTTCCTTAGACTCCCTATCTACAGAAGCATCAGTATAAAAGTGGTAGAACGATTCTACTTCAGTATTTTTAAAAGCTAAAAATTTTTCTTTGATGTTTGTCTCTTGCTTGCCTATCCCAGCCCTTATTATAGACACTGTCATCATCTGATATATCCTGTCAAATGTATAACACGGCAGTTTCATATGTTTTCATGCCTTCTTCATATTGCTTGATCTCTTCAAATAATTTTAAAAAAATATGGGGTTGCCCTGTAGGAAAAATACCCAGTAGTTTCATTTAGTGCGTTCAACTCTTCAATGGCTTCTATCATTGGATTGTGTTCTATATAGAAATTTTTTAAAACAAACCCAAACTAACCATAATCTTCTGAATTTTAATGCCATTTCACCACTTTCTGCTAACAGGAGATTAGTTGGAGTTGAGTTCATACATCCCAGCGCTATCCTTAGTGCTTGATATTGAATCTTATCAAGTTTGTTTTTACTTCTCTTAGTTGTTGGGTTTATCAATTGGCATCCATAGTCTAGATGGGATCTTACTATTCCTCTATATATTCCTACCAATACTTTTGGGTCTGCACCCCACCATATTCTCGTTATCGTTTTGATTATATTAATTCCTTTATTTGCCTTATTACTTATTGTATCTATATGCTTCATCCAATTTAGCGTGTCAGTAAATGTGACTCCAAGGTATTTCGTTTCTCGAACCCATGGGATATCTACCCCATTATACTTTATATTGTCCAACGGGATCAAGTGCTCTCTTGGTTCAAAAAGCATTGCTACAGACTTTTCTGTTGAGACTTTAAGATTGAGTTCCTGTAGATATTCTGCTATTTCTGTTAATGTGCTATTTATTGCATCCATAAGGACTTTTATGTCCTTGCCTCCTGCAATAAGAACCAAGTCATCAGCATACTGTAATAGTTTTAAATTTCCTTTACATAGGCTATATTTTATGAGTATATAGATTAAAAAGAACTGGACTCAACGGTGACCCTTGTGCTATGCCCACTGTTAAATTCCTTGGACCCAAAATGTTACCCTCCTTATCCAACAAATATACTTCTCGGTTATTTAATAAGCTATATATAAAATTTGAAATTTCTACTGGTATTTTAGATTCTATCATTATGTTGTATAATTTGTGTATGTTAACGTGATCATAGGCTGCTGTTATGACCAGGAATGCAATCGCAAAAAGTTTTGTTTGGAAGTTTTTTTTTGTATATTAAGTGTTAAATTCGATAGTTTCTTCAAGCATCCCTTCCCTTTACGAAATCCAATTTGGTTATATGGAAGTTTTCCACCATTTTCAAGTTGCCACTCAATTCTGTTTTTCAAGACACTTTCCAATAACTTACTCACACAAGAATTCATTGCAATTGCCCTGTAACTATTTGATATATCCGGATCTTTATTATATTTTAGAATGGGGCTAATTAAACTTTGTTTCCATTGCGCTGGAATTTCTCCACCCATCAAACATTTGTTAAAGATTTCTATTAACTTGTCCTTCCCCATTTTTGGAAGATATTTAAGCATAGAATAGTATATATTGTCTAGACCTGGAGCAGTATCTTTTTTCCCTTGTATGGCATAATTATACTCTACTAGGGTTACACAATTATCCCTTTCACCATTAATTTCCTTTAATTTAAATTCGGGGTCATTATACATTAGATAGTTACTTAAATACAAAAAAATATATAGCAAAAACCAGGCAAACATTAAATAGAAAAAAGAGAGAAAGCTTTCAGGAATTATGTGGAAGTATAAATCGGAGCACACCGATAGACAAAATATGGAAAACAATCAAAATGTTTTCCGGCCCTAAGATTGCTGGTTTAAGGAATAAACTACCTTCTACAAGCACTGGGTTAGGAATTGACATAAATAATACTCTTAAATACTAAAGCATTGCGTAAACAGTTATAATACTAAACTAGTATATGATTATAAATATAACCTTGAAGCTATGTATAGTTAAATGTCTGTTTAGAGTTCCTGCGGAACAGCTATGCATGAGCTCGGTTAGAGGAAATAACTTTGTTATGAAATGCAATAATATACAAGCAATAATAACAGGGTAAATATTACCTTAAAATCCACCTATAAGCTACTATGTACACTATGTTCACAATTGACGAGAAACCTTCAATTCGTTCAGCAGTTTATCTTCCAATACTGGGGGAAAGTACTTTAAAAAACACTTGCTAGGTCTCTTGCTAGCTTCTATATACAATCTTGCAAATAGGAATGACTTGACTGTAGTAGTTTGAGATGGTATGCAGTTATTGCATAATAGCAAGACCTGGATGCCTTGTGATTGCTGTTTCTTGGTACACGCGTAAATGATTATAAAACATGCTATGCAGGTCGCATAGGTAAGCTGAAAGCCGCGTAGGGGATATAGCCTTGTGAAAACTTTAGTATATTGGCAGACTAGTGCCGTTTAATCCTTATATGAGAATAAGGCCTGAGTATGTATGCAGACTAGTGCAGAGTAATCCTTATATTAGAATAAGGCAAGAGTATAGCAACCCAGTGTTATACTCGTGACAGTCGTGACAGAGAATGTTGAAAACCCATGAGCAAGACCATTGGGGACGACTGGACAGCGATGGTACAGCCTGTGAGAGAATGTGAATGTAAACGTGTGTGTGTTTACTTACTTGAGATACAAGACAAGGCTCGATTCTAGAAATCCCATGGGCAAGACCATTGGGGACGCCAGCACAACAATGGTACAGCATCATACTTGTGAGATTAATTGGCAGTCAGAGTGCCGATAAATACCTGTTTGTAGGCTTAAGATGACGATGACTATGGCAGGATACCACTATGTCACTTGAGTAAAGAACTAGATAGTTTATGAGGTCTCAAAACGTGAAAACTGGCCCGACATGGCGGCTTGGCGCCATGTCGGCGGGAGCAGCGCCTTTTTAGCGACTTACATGGTGGAGAGTCGAGATGCAACTTCATACTAGAACGTGGAAAGTTTCTAGTGAAACTAGATCAACTTGAAGAAGTTGTTAACGCCCCTTTGTCACCGCCTCTTTTGGCGGGATGATATATATCCTCCGGAAATAGAAAGGGCGAATAATGTAAATGCTGAGAAGTTATGTAAAACTTTACGTCAGCGATTGTCTAAATTAACATTATGAATTTTAACACAAATCTGGTCGAAATACGTGAACTAGTTTTTATAAAGTTCGATTGTTAAAGATCGGAAATTTAGGAGCTAACTTGATTACCTCCGTTAAGAGACAGTGATTGGCCGAATGTTCGAATGTGTTCCTGCATACTGTAGGTGATATGGCCTTGGGGTTTGAAATACATTGAGGTGATTGGTTTGCACGAATTATGCGTCTGGATGCAGGACTGCTTATTTGGCTGGGTGCCGGGCAAATGAATAAACGTTGTTACAACAGATGACGCTAGGAATATCACGGCTTTTCTGTAGAAAGCGCTGTGATTGGTCAGATGAGTTTAGAGGCCATGCGGCTTTTAGCTTTCTAGACTGATTTAAGCAGTGGATAAACGTTGTAAACAAGAGATGGCGTTAGTAGTATGCCATGGCTTTTAATTTATTTGGAATGCGAGGACAGTGGCGTCGAATGTCAAATTGTACAAAACTAAATCGTTAGATTTTGAAAGCGTGTTCAAAATGGTTTTTGAGCACTCATAACCGCATAAGAAAGATATAAACACAGACAAAATTCCGACCAAAGAGACACCATCTCTCCTAAATTTTTCACGCTGGGTTTGGAAATCATATTTAAAAACCAGAATTGCAGAGGAAAGGCAATCGTATACCAACATCTACAACATCTGTGCATCATTGTTTTTATTAGCAGGTCACTATGTCTTTAATTCCCCAGAGAAATCATGATTATGGCTGACAAATACATCGGCTCCGAGTATGGGCGCTCCTTCGACGGGGCAGGGGTGCTAAGAATCTCCCGTTCAGCTAGAGTCAAATTCGATCCATCGAACATAAAATAAGTACATGGAACATAAGGAGTATGTACGAACCTGGAAAAATACGCAACGTTTTGGAAGAGATGAAGACACTACAGATCAGTATACTTGGAATAAGTGAGATGTGTTGGACTATCTACGGAAGGATAGAAATAGGTGACCATACCGTAGTTTATGCAGGAGACACTCCACAACACAGAAATGGAGTCGCAACAATAATGTCCCAGGAAATTACAAAAAACCATTAAAAATGTGGTTTATTTTTCAGACAGAATAATAATCATACAGCTTCAAACCACTACAAGAGATGTCAACGTCCTGCAAGCATATGCACCAACCACAAAATGTAACGACAAATATATAGAGAGCTTTTTAGTGATCTAGATCAGGTACTGGCATTGACAAAGAAACGGCAAGATTGGGGAAGGAAAACAAGAGAACATTATAGTAAACTATGACTTGGGTGCGCGTAATGATTGAGGCGACAGACTAGCGACGTTCTGCTTAGAAAAACAACTAATAATCACCAACACATTCTACAAGTTACCAAAACGTCGCCTATATACATGGAGATTACCGGCCGACTCACCTGAAAAAATTATTAGGAATCAAGTTGACTTCATTTGTATAAAAAAAAAGCTATAGAAATTTTCTACTATAGAAAAATTAAGAGTGCGTTTTAAAAAGTCAAAAAGCCCAACAGAACAACCACACTGAATGGAGACAAACTCACAGATGAAAACACGAGAGTGTATCTTAGAAGAAAAAATTAAATCTGTCGAAGGAGAGCAATGTAGTGTGGAAACAACGTGGAACAGATCTAGAGACATACTAAAAGAACCACAGGATAGTGAACTGATAGAAAACAGAAAAAAGATGAAACAAGGCTGGATGA
Source organism: Pissodes strobi (assembly GCA_016904865.1). Taxonomy (NCBI): domain Eukaryota; kingdom Metazoa; phylum Arthropoda; class Insecta; order Coleoptera; family Curculionidae; genus Pissodes; species Pissodes strobi. Next base: position 6,045 of record JAEQML010064110.1, on the reverse strand, counting down.
CTGATGAGATTCTGGACCTTATGGATCAAAGACGCAAGTTTAGGAATAAATAAGAGACTGAATACAAGAGGATACACTGGGAAATACGACGCAAAATAAGACAGGCAAAGACAGAGTGGCACACTAGGGAATGTAAGGAGATTGAAAATTATGAGGCAAAACACGACATAAAAAAACTAGAGCAGCTTAGAGGAAATAATCGACTAGGTCCAACCCATTATCTGGAAGACCAAAATGGAAACAAAATACGAGATATAGGTCATCAACTTGATATATGGAAAGAATATATAACTGAACTTTTTGATGATAAGAGATCTGGATGTGATATGATTGATGCTACATCAGGACCACCAATTACTAGAAGCGAGGTAAAACAAGCAATAAAATTCGCCAAAAATAGGAAAGCAACTGGACCTGATCAAGTGAGTACTGAAATTTTTTAACTAGTAGGCCATAAAGGAATAACAGAACTCACAAAACTTTATAGCTCCATCTACGAGACCGGAATAATACCGATAGATTGGCTGAAATCAACATTCGTCATGATCCCAAAATATCACCAGAGTGACCAAAAGTAATGATCATCGAATAATAAGTCTAATGAGCCATGTTCTGAAGATATTTTTGAGAGTGATACATGACGGATATACAATAAGCTTGAGGAAAGAATTGGAAGCAGCCAGTTCGGTTTTCGAAACGGTCTAGGAACCAGAGAGGCGTTACTTGCTGTTCATATACTAACCCATGTGTGTATGTATATAACACCTAATTCTAGTCCTGATTTATATGTTGATCACTGTGATGTTATTGAACAGATTTGTATATTGTATCCTAAGTTGTAAGTTGATTGTGTTAGGTGATTTTAATGTGCCTTATTGCTCTTGGGGAAACGATGAATTGGGCTAAACAGTGCAAGCACCGCCCCATTCCCCCGGTGTTACATTGGCGCAGTGAAATTTGAACAACCCCATTGAGAATTCTGTCTATGAGGAATTTTATTATGATTTTAAAAACTGTGATTTTGTCTTAATTAATGATTGTCTTGCTAGTGTTAAATGGGCTGAACTTCTGGAGGAGGCTGGTATGAATGATGCAGTATCGGTTTTTTATAGCATCCTTTATGATATCATTGATGCATATGTGCCAATAAAAAGGTACAGGGTTTCTACATTTCCAAGGTGGTTTAATACTGAACTGCGTAGTCTTGTTATCCAGAAGAAGGCCCTACATGCGGAATATCGCAGAACTGGTGACCTAAACTTGTATCAGGAATTTTGTGATGTGAAAAGCCATTGTAGGGAGGTACGCAGTCTCTGCTATCAGATTTATATCAACAACATCGAAAATAATATATCTACCGACCCTATAATAGCAAATTCTGGTCATTTGTAAAGGATAGAAAGAATGATCATGGTCTTCCCTTGCATGTTCAATATAATGGTTTGAGCAGTGGTAGTGCATCAGAGATGGTGAGTCTGTTTGCATCTTTTTTCTCTACAGTTTACTCCCGGGATGATGTGGATGTAATTCCTGAGAATAACCTCTCGGAGAGGGTTTCTATATCTGCCTATGGTTTTTCCCTCCCTGAGGTGTTTGATGTTATTGGTTCCCTATCCTATCGCCTTTCCTGTGGCCCTGATGGTATCTCTGCATTTTTCCTCAGAAAGTGCCAATTCACATTGGCTGTCCCGCTTCACATCCTGTTCAGTAAGTCGTTGAAACTGGGTGAATTTCCGCCGTTTTGGAAAAACTGTTTCTTGAAACCAATTTTCAAGTCAGGGGACAGGACTCAAGTGTTAAATTATAGAGCAGTTTGCACGCAATCGGACATACCCAAGATGTTGGACTTGCTGGTGAGTAAGAAACTATATTGGGACTTTGAAGGTGTGATTAATGAACAGCAACATGGATTTTTTGGTGGAAGATCTACATCAACAAATCTGGTCCTCTATGAGAGATTTATTGGTGATGGCATGGAAAATGGGATGCAGGTGGACTCTTTATATTTGGACTTTTCTAAAGCCTTCGATCGGGTAAATCATTCATTGCTTCTTGATAAATTGGGAAAATTGGGTGTTGGGGGACATGTCTTGCGTTGGTTGGCAGACTTTATCGGTGGCAGGGTGCAGTCTGTGAAGCAGTGCGGAAGGGTTTCCGGTGAGATTGAGGTCCCTTCTGAGGTACCTCAAGGTTCGCATTGTGGTCCGATCTTTTTTTCAATCTTCTTGTTGGACCTAGTACCCTGCATAAAAAAATTAAATTCCTAATGTTCGCAGATGATATAAATCTGTTTGCATCGGTTGCATCTGCTAGGGATGCAGAATGTATTCAGGATGATTTGAACAGTATTTCTTACTGGTGTAACCTTAATGGGATGGGGATCAATATATCAAAGTGTTACAAAATTTATTTCACACGATCAATAGTACCTATTGTCTTTGATTACAGGCTGAATGATGTAAGCCTTCCATCGTGTACCGAAGTAAAATACCTTGGAGTGACATTTGATACAAAATTAACATTTAGTTCTCATATTCAGAATATTGTGTCACGGGCTTACAGGATGCTGGGAGATTGACAAATCGCCTGTCGGTTGATTTGCCAATCTCAACATTTACTAAGTTTTACTCATGTTTTGTCCGCTCAGTCCTGGAGTACTGTTCTGTGGTGTGGTCTGCCTGTTACGAAGTTTGGAACGAGGAAATTGAAAGGGTACAGAAAAAGTTCCTTAGAGTGGTGGCTTTTTGGATATGGATATGCTAGGGAGGAATATGAGTATCAAGATATTCTTCAGGCTCTAAATCTGTCAAGTCTCTATTCACGTCGATTAAGGGCCGATGTTTGCTTCTTGCATAAAATCATTGAGGGCAGCATTAAGTCTTCTGAGTTGTTGTTGTTGGTTCCATTTAATTCAACATCAAGAAGGAGTAAACATACTGATGTTTTCTTGGTTCCATTTCATCCCACAAATTATGGTAAGAATGATCCCATAACTCGCATGCTGAGGACTGCTAATGGCATTCTCCACGATCATCCTGAGTTTGATATTTTTGGTACCACTAGAGCATCATCTAAAACTAAATTAAATAAAATTATATGTGATCTTAATGATTAGTGTTCGTTCTATACGAGGTGTTATGGCTTTGATAAGTAATATGGTGATATATTTGTAAATTGTGATTTTTTTTAGCTTTTGGTATTTTATTGTATGATGATAATAATTATTATGTTTTTTATAGTGTAACTTTGTTATGTAGATAAATAAATAAATAAATAAATAAATAAATAAATAAACTTTTTTATGTTAACCATGATGTATTCCTTTGTTCGATCGAGTTCGAAAAAACTTTCGACAAAGTGCGCCATGACAAAATGTTACCAATTCAAAAAGCGACAGAGATAGATGGCAAAGATATTCGTATAATTGCCAATTTGTACTGGCACCAGACAGCTGCAGTACGAGTGGAACATCAACCATCGGATGAAATTAACATCAAACGAGTAGCATTCTATCACCCCTGCTTTTCAACCTCTATGCGGAAGAAATATTCAATGAGGCTCTCAATGATGCTGTACTGAAGGAATCAATATCAACGTGGTCAACGTAAATAATATCAGATGCGCCGATGATACACTGGTTATCATTAATAACGAAGAAGATCTACAACACCTAATGAATAAGATAAATAACACTTGTACACAATTTGGCTTAAGACTCAATGTCAGTAAATCAAAATATATCATTAGCAAAGAACCCAATTTTAGGGATAACGGCATCATGGTCAACACAAAGCTGGAGAGAGTTCATAAATTGGTGTATCTCGGTAGCAACATCAACGATCAGTGGGACCCAACTGTGGAGATCAAAACAGGGATACAGAAAGCCCGAGCTGCCTTTATGAAAATGAAAAAAGTGTTAACCATTGAAATTACGAATAAAAATGGTACGCTACTATGTGTTTTCAGTACTCTTGTACGGCATGGAAGCATGGACAGTCACAGAAATGATGCTTAAACGTCTGGAATCGTTCGAGATGTGGGTGTACCGGCGATTACTAAAGATCAGCTGGATGGATAGAGTAACAACATAGTTCTCAATCGCATAGCCAAAGATCTGGTAATAGTTAATATTATCAAATGACGCAACTTAGAGTGTTTTGGTCATACTATAAGACACCCTGAGAAGTATAAAATCCTGCATCTTATTATGGAAGGAAAAATACTAGGCAAGCGTAGTTCGGGGAGAAGGAGAACATCGTGGTCGAAAAAATTGAAGCAGTGGTATGGGAAATCTACGGTTCAACTTTTCCGAGCAGCTGTCAATAAAACAATAATGCTCAACATGGTAGCCAACCTGTTAACCAACGATCGTTGACCGGTGATGGTACCAGAAGAAGAAGATGTCTTTATTAACAGTACACTCAAATGTTCAAATATTAGAAGATGTATAGGTATTATGTAAACGAAGCCTCCGAAACCACTAGAAATAATAGGATTCAGTTGAGCAGCGTTTGGTGACCTAGGATTTTTCTTTAAATCCCAAAAATATCAGGAAGTAAGCTTCAAAAGTCACATAAAGGTCAGGGTTAAAGCGGGACAGCAGGAATACCATAGAAGAATGAAGATAACGAAGGTCCACAGACAACTTTCTCTACTCAAATAGAATAGGAGATAGGCTGGTCGTGTGGTTTAATGAAGTTCAGACAGATAGAGTAAAATACTGATGATTTGACACTCAAAAGAATAAAAAAATTCTATTTATACCGCTTTAAATAGGAAAAGATGAAGATGATGAAGAATCCTAACATTATGAGGTGGACGAATACAGACTGAGGAACAGAGATGACAGAAAAAACGATTCAATAGAGTTTCCTCAAATATAGAAATAATGCTCTTGCATTAGAGGATGTTAATTACTCAGATTCAATTAATATGAAAAATAGCTATTAATATCATATTTTTGACTGTGCCAATGTCCGAGTTATTATATTATATTTTTATGAAAAACTAAATTAGTCCAACCATTTTATAATTAATGACCTTTAATTAATTTATTTATGCGTATCTGCTGTATTTATCTTAAAATATTCATGTTCAAAAGATTGGAAGAAGCCTTAATAGAATGGAAATAAGGTAACCTTAATTGAAGCCTGTTAAAATACAGAATTATTAAGAAAGCACAGGCTTAAAAACTTCAAAAACTCTATACTAGGATTTTATGAAGATATCTTTGAGGAATATGAAGAATATTATGAATGGATAATGTCCTTATTTAACTAAACATGCTCATGCAATATCAGTTATTCCGTTTTAGGTATCCGTTATTTTTCATCTTCTTTTAAACTTTATGAAGTTCATCTTTTTTCCTATGAACTAATTTCACACTCTATGGATTTGGGGATTAGTTAGGGCCTTCTTATCGACGTACGAAAATAAGAGTTGAATATATAGGGATAAATTATTCTTATTTTTATAACCTAAATAAATAAACCCACTTATATTCTCCTCTATTATATTTATCATTCACTCTCTCTCCCACTAGATTACATAAGTGAAGTGCTGAACGAAGATGGTGATCCGGAACCGAGATCGAATAAAGAAGAGTGGGACAGCCCTATCACATTCACAGCGAAATCATCTCGTAAGTTTGTATGTATATTTGAATGTGACTGTGATGTGTTTTTGATTGTTATGTGTATTAATGGTTAATTTGTTTGTGGTATTCCTGGAAGATGGAATGGTATGGTCGATGGAAAATCATTTATTAAAGAAAAGTTCTAAAACCAAATATTTAATTGAAAATTTTCTTGGCCTCTTACTTAATTTAGTCTGCAATAACAAATAATTTACGTATTCAATATGCTCAAAAAAAATCTATAGTTTTCCAGATAGAAGTCTCTTATCTTATGATATTGTAATCCATTTTCGGAAAATGTTAATGTTTGTCTATTTAAATTTATTCCATTTAATTTGTCATAGTTGGTTCCATTTTTTAATGTATCGTGTGATAAATAAAAACCGTTATATTTTTGACCTATGAGTAAT
>JAEQML010064109.1:0-22356 GCA_016904865.1 Pissodes strobi | reverse complement strand
CCGCCGTTATTTTTGTGTCAAAATATTACTAAATATATTACTAATCATAGTTAAAAGAGAAAATTTTGGCAGACGGTCGCAGTCAAATAGCAGATGGGTTTAAAGTTGAAAAGTTAAAGAAAAATATCTTGACTTTAATTGCAAACTTTAGCGTATAAAAAGTGACCTATTTGGATTAAAGGTTTGCGAATTTTTTTTTAATTAAATAATTAAATTTTTAAAATAAGCGTTTAACATAATATCAAAAAACGCCGTCAACTTCCTCACAAGTTACCTTCAATTTTTTTGACAGAATATTATTATTGTTGTGTAAGTAACGAAGACGTATAAAGAAAATTTCGGCAGACGGTCACATTTTAAGAACAGACGGGCTTAAATTGGTTGCTACCAAGGTACGCGTAATATAATTTTTTCATAAAAACGTCCTCGGGTGAAGAGCTCCTTAAGAAAAAAAAAATAAGTAAAAAACAAGCTATACCGAAATCTGAAAATAATAGTCCGTGACTCATCCCCAAATTTCTTTCTAAAAACCCACAAAAACCCGAATATGACGAGCGACAAGTTTAGGCGTGCATAGGGAATACGTTCGTAAATTAACAATGTTAAAAACAATTAATTTTTAAAATATGATAGTGCATATTTACGCAAATTTATTTGATATAAAACCATGTGTCACTTACTGCCTACATTTTTCAGTTTCGACTTTAGTGATATTATATTTATTTAATTTCAACCACCCAATAATAACAAAAATACTACCTATTTTTTAAATAAAACCTAAACATTTATATTTTTAGTAGGGTTTAGAATAATCCTTAGTATCAAGTTAATACCATCGCAGAAAAAAGTTGGTACAACAAAATGAAACAAAAATAAGACTCACAAACAAAATTTATGTAGCAAGCAATAAGATTATAGATAAATAATATTATTACTAAGAAAATTAAAATGCAAAATGTCCAAGGTGGCATCAAGCGCCCATCATTTTTTTTATCGTTGTCTATTGGATTTCTTCCTTGGGACACAATACCACCATGTTTCCTAAGAAATAAATCTAGCCTTATTGCTTCATTCACACTAATACCATTATGCCTATACCATACATCCAGCACACAAATTTTTCAATGCCTTCAATTTGCTCTTCCGATATATCCTGGGAATGGCCGAAAGAAGCAAAAATGTTGGCAATATTTACGTCTTTCTGGATAATGTTAAAAGGCTTTATTTTACCTTTTCGAGCAAATGATAACGTATAATCACTGCCTGTTAAAGCGTGATAGACAGGTAAAGCTTGAGAAATGAAGTCTCCTAAATTTCTGTATATATCGTTAACAGAAACGTATCTCAAAATATTTTTTTACTGAAATCCAGTTTTTATCCAAATTTGCACTTCATTTGTTAATTTGTGCATATTTCCCACCGCGATTATTAATATATCAGTATCGGATGCACGCATCGCAACATTTGTATTTTCTGGTAGTTTGGCTATATGAAATATAATCCTGGTATCAGCTTTGTTATGACTACAATATAAAACTTTGTTTAGAGGTTTTATATTGTAGTCATAACGAAGCTAATACTAGGATTATATTTCATATAGCTAAACTACCAGAAAATACAAATGTTGTGATACGTGCATCCGATACCGATATATTAATAATACTAATAATAGCAGTGGGAAATATGCACAAATTAGCAAATGGAGTGCAAATTTAGATAGAAACTGGACTTCAGTCAAAAAATAATTTGAGGTACGATTCTGTTAACGATATATACAGAAATTTAGGAGACCTCATTTCTCAGGTTTTACCTGTCTATCACGCTTTAACAGGCAGTGATTATACGCCATCATTTGCTCGAAAAGGTTAAATAAAGCCTTTTAACATTATCCAGAAAAACGTAAATATTGCCAAAATTTTTCCTTCTTTCGGCCATTCCCAGGATATATCGGAAGAGCAAATTGAAGGCATTGAAAAATTTGTGTGCTGGATGTATGGTAGGCATAATGGTAGTAGTGTGAATGAAGCAAGGCTAGATTTGTTTCTTAGGAACCATGATGGTACTGTGTCCCAAGAAAGAACTGCAATAGACAAAGTTAAAAACTTTGATAGGAGCTTGATGCCACCTTGTCGAAAGGTACTAATAAATAAAATAAAAAGGGTTAATCAAGTTTGCGTCATCTGGAACTATGCAACAAAGCCTAATCCATTTTTTTTATTCCTGAAGAACATGGGTCGGTTTTAGTCGATGGAAGATATCAGTTGGAATGGTTTACTAGACCGCAAACCCCTCCTACAATTGGTGAGATTTGCAAAATCCCACCTCCGGGCATATTATATGAAGATGAAATCCCAGCCGCAGACATAGATGAAGATGAAATATTTTACAATGCAAGTAGTGATGAAGATGAATTAAAATTTGCATTTTAATTTTCTTAATAATAATATTATCTATCTATAATATTATTGCTTGCTACATAGATTTTATTTGCGAGTTTTCTTTTTGTTTCTTTTTGTTGTACAACTTTTTTCTGCGATGGTATTAACTTGATACTAAGGTTTATTCTAAACTCTACTAAAAAATATAAATGTTTAGGTTTTATTTAGAAAATAGTAGTATTTTTGTTATTATTGGGTGGTAGAAATTAAATAAATATAATATCACTAAAGTCGAAACTGAAAAATGTAGACAGTAAGTGACACATAGTCAAAGTTTACAGAATTAAAAATATAAGTTGCTTCACTCCGCGCCATCGTCAAATTCCACTCCGCCACTCCACGCCTGTCCGGTAGACTGGTGCCAGTCTACAGTAGAGAGCTGGGTGATTTAAGTTTATTTTAAATTTGTTTACGGTCCGGCGCCGGCGTATAGGGTGAGATTTCCAAAATAGCGGTTTGTTTTTGGTGGATTTCTGAGTAAAATGTCTAGTCGAAAATCGAAATATTTGTTCAGTAGTTGAGTGTGAAAGACGAATGGCAGACAATATATCGCTTTTTAGGTGCCCAAAAGGGTAGGTATGTATTAGTTTATTATAAGCTTTTATTTAACTTCACTTGTATGTTTGGGTCAAATCTTACAAGTTAAATTTGTCCTACTTCCCATCAATGTTCAATATTAACATCGATTTATAGTGAGTACAACAAGAGTATGTATTAAAAAAAAACTTGCAGGTGTCGAGCCTGGAAAAGTGCCTTAGAATTTATAGGATCCCACAAATATGCGAATGATACACCAATGTAATGTCATAGCCGTATTAGAATGTGTGGTTTGCATTTTAATGAAAACAGTTTTGCAAATTCTTCTAGGAGCTGTATACATTCATATCGCTACCTCAATACTACAACTAGACATCTTTAAAATCATAGTTTTGAGATAAATCGATTTAAAGATTTGACGGCTATATTGATGGCATTTAAAGGTCATAGATATGCATTATATATTTGATTGTTTTTTCTTTATATATAGGCCCATTGGGAGAATACCTTATTGAAATTTTATAACATTTTGACTTATGCAAACATATTAAAAATACAAAAAATCAACTTATCTAGTTGTTGCAAAAAATATATTAGTAATTAAATAGTTGCCTAATTTTTACTTACGAATTTTTGGTCTTAAAAAAATAACAAATAAACAAAATATTGAAAAAAGAGCTTATATTATTCCATACGAGATATAATGGATATAAAAACTAAGAGGTACTTAAGTACAGGAACACAGAAATAAACTGAAACAATTACCTACCTTAACAACTAAAAATTGTCAGTTACAAAATATTTAATCGCCATTATTTTAGATCCTTCTCGTTATCAGTCAAAAAAGCCTTGGCATCATGGGTAAGACTTAAATAAAATGGCATATATACCTCATTTAGAGCTGATGGTTTCGTTTTAAACAGAGAAAGAAGGTTTTGATATTTTGGCTCTGAAATTGAAATTGGGCCTTTGTACAAGCGTTGTAGCGATGTATGTGGTTGTAAAATACTTCGAGACTTTTTGTTACAATCAAGAACCCTAAATTCACCGATGAAAGTATCTTTGAATTTCATTATAAAAGGTTAACCTTTTTCAAAACGTAAACAACACATTTTTTGCCAGTTCACTACTTTGACATTTTCATCTATTTTTCTGACACACATGTTCTGTTCGACAAATTTTTTATAGTCTTTTATTTAATTCAATTCTAAATCATGTACAATATAAAATTTATCGCCCTTTCGCCTTGCACTTCGCGCTATATTTTTCCAGTCTTCCGGCCAAAGCGCCTTTCCTACTCGCTTATATTCTCTACTAATGGCAGCATGCATGGAGTCGCACTCCATTTCACTGTGCCCTACTACCAAAAATTTTAAATCGATTGCTTCAAGATTTTCGATTTCTTGAACAGCTATCATACACATAGCATAGCAGCATTCGTTTGCTGAAGAACTATGGAAAACCATACATAGTCTACGTTGATACTTTCTGGGACGGTGGAATCCCAGATTATAATTTTCGTTGAAACGTTTTCCATAAATTACTTCAGATGCTTTTTGTTCATTTCTCTCTTCACACCACTTTACATACAATGAGTATAAGAGAGTAATGTTTAAAGATGAGCATAGATATTGCCTTTTTGTCCCCGATCTACAATAGTGCGAGGGCACCGAAGGAAAGCTTTCAATGTGTCGTCATATATTTGCAATAACAGGCGGCGGCGTCTCTTTTTTGACATGCTTCCCTCTTTTGTCACTAGTGGTAGTATTTTCCGGTGTTAGTTTTTTAAAGCAATATCAACGACTCCTGTTTTAACGCCCAGTGTATTTACAAACATAGTTTTATACACTTTTAATTTTTCGATATTTATTGGGAGAAAAAATGTTACAGATGCAGTTCTTCTAGAAGACTCCGCCTTAGTTTTTATACGAGGTTTTGCTTTAATTGTATTGCTCTGTATGAAATTGAGTTGCCTAGAATAATCTGCCAATTCCCAGTATCTTTTGAATATTATAAGCCTATCTTCGTGAGAAATCCTGATAGTGCATTTTTTAACATTTTTCAGAGCATGGTTGGTTCATGTTCACTACTGGCACAATCTTATTTCTAGAAGAAATGTATTCTTCGCCGCGAGCCCTTTTTTCTTTAGACACATTTCTTTTCGAATTAGTAGGTCGCAAGACACGCTTTCTTGATTTTAATGTAGGTTCAGGATATATTTGCATACCTTCTAGTCTACTTTTCGGAGCTATACAATTTGGTAAACGACTTAAGGGTAAATCCTCCTCACTATAAGATAATGAAGTTCCCGGAACATGCTCAGAGTGGTCTGAGGAAAATGGCAATACTGGAATTGGTTGGAATCCACTCGCTTCTTACGCCTAATTCCATGCAGAACTAGGTGTGTTTAGTTATCTAATTTAAGCATAAAACTTATACAATCAAACTTAGGAGTTAATCCACAACAACTAGACAAGTTCACTTGCCTAGTTATAGCATCAATAAAATTATTTATTTTGAAGATATCTATATTTTACTGTGTTAATATATAGATCAAAATATCGCGTTTAAGTTATCTACTTGTTGCACATAAAAATTTGCGCAATTTTATAATGCGCAATGAAGTTATCTATAAACAGCCCATTTTCGAGTTATCTAGTTGTAGTATTGAGGTAGCGATATGCTGTTCCATCAACTGGGCTACCAACTAAAAAGGGCAACTTTTAATCAGATTTTGTTCATTTGCAAAATAATGTAAGATGGGTGCAAATATAGGTTTATATAAAAGTCTATTACTTTAAATTTTGTGCTAATTAGTTATTGTGGTAAAATTAACCAAATATAGAAATTGCTAAAATGTAGACAATTAGTTTTGCAAAACTTTTTCCAAAATATTTTGTAAAATTTTACAAAACTATGATGTAGTTCAGCCCCAAAATAAATTAAAACAAAGAATTTTGCACGAAGTATTAAATTTCATTCTTGAAGTAAAAAATAATATATTTTACAAATTTAATATGCAATCGTATTTACCGTAATTTTTAAAAAATATGCTGACTAAGGCCTTTACCTTTTCATCTTTTTTTGGGACTTCACAAAATATAGTTTTCAAAATTTTAATAAAAACATATTTCATTATTTAAACTCCTCCATTGATTACTTACTAAGCGGGAAATTTTACTCTATGTTAACCAATAGCGCTTTGACCGAAGTAAATCGCGTGAAATTCGGCTCTTATTGCCTCAATACCCCCTACATTTTTTACCGTCGCGTTGCGTCCTCGGCCCGCCTTTGATATGACGATTTCATTGAATTGACGCTTAGTGAACCAACTTATATTTTTAATTCTGTAAACTTTGACATAGTTTTATATCAAATAAATTTGCGTAAATATACACTATCATATTTTAAAAATTAATTGATTTTAACATTGTTAATTTACGAACGTATTCCCTATGCACGCCTAAAGTTGTCGTCATATTGGTGTTTTTGTGGGTTTTTAGAAAGAAATTTGGGGATGAGTCACGGCCTATTATTTTCAGATTTCGGTATAGCTTGTTTTTTACTTATTTTTTTTTCTTAAGGAGCTCTACACTCGAGGACGTTTTAATGAAAAAATTATATTACGCGTACCTTATTATATTGATAGCAACCAATTTAAGCCGGTCTGTTCTTAGAATGTGACCGTCTGCCGAAATTTTCTTTATACGTCTTCGTTACTTACACAACAATAATAATATTATGTAAAAAAAAATGAAGGTAACTTATGAGGAAGTTGACGGCGTTTTTTGATATTATGTTAAACGCTTATTTTAAAAATTTAATTCTTTAATTAGAAAAAAATTCGCAAATCTTTAATCCAACTAGGTCACTTTTTATATGCTAAAGTTTGCAATTAAAGTCAAGACATTTTTCTTTAACTTTTCAACTTTAAACCCGTCTGCTATTTGAATGCGACCGTCTGCCAAAGTTTTCTCTTTTAACTTTGATTAGTAATATATTTAGTAATATTTTGACACAAAAATAACGGCGGTAACCCTTGAGGAAGTTCATGGCGTTTTTTTGACATAATTGACCTCGTCTGCTTCGAAATAGCGATCACTTCCAACGGCAGACGCATTCGATTTCAATTTTGTTAAGATCTTAGGCCATTTTCATAAAACATTTATGCTGGTAATAATTGGGTAGTTATGAGCTATTTTAATTTTTTTTGTTTAAATTTTAAACTAATAAAGCGACCACTCACACCCGGCAGACGGACGGTTTTAAAATTACAACCTAAAGGAGTACATACATGTCAATTCAAACCTTTGGTAACTTATGAGGTAGTTTTTTTTACTGCCAGCTTTAAAAATATAGATTTAACTAGGTAGAAATAGAATTATCTAAAAATCGTAGTTAAAACTAAAAATTGCAAAGATATTTGCTTTAATACGGCTTTTACTAGTTGAAACTAGTTTTTACTAAAATACACCAGTTAAAACTGTTATGCGCAGAGATCATAGACAAAGATCTATGATTGGCCGACGCAAAGGTGGTATGATTTATGGTGAGTCCTCATGTGCGTAACATTACGCCAGTGTAACAGCGTTCTGCGATCTGATTGGTTATAGCAGGGCACGTGATATACGCGGCGCCATGTTTTTTGCGCTGTCAAAATTACGCCGGAGATACGCGGAAAAGTTGGATACAGCGTCAAAGCTGACAGCGGCTGTTATTTTCAGGATTCGGGTTTATTTTGCCTGATCTGATTTTTTTAAATATATATTACCTATGCATCTGATGCTGCATTACAGAAGTGTTTTAGTTATTAATTTGTACTAGTTTTTGTTGCCTTCTCATCAATAAGGGAACTATGGACGGGATAAATAATTATTAATATAACTAGGTATTTATCCTTTCATTAAAACTAAAACTGAGCTTTATCCACAATACCGAAACAGAATTTTTGCACTCGACGCGCGTTTCGCTAACTATGTTAGCATCATCAGGAGATGATTAAGACAGTTTTAATCAGCCGCTCGTCTGTGTTTAATGCGAGTTCCGCTATTGTCAATTTATTATTTAAGAATTTTGCAGTTTTTGAGCAATAATATATAGTGAGTTTTATGTTGATGGTGTCTGTACTACGCTACTGGTAAACGGTTATTAATATGGTCGATATTAATGAAAACTAATTTGAAACGAGAGATAAAAGATCGTGGAAAGAGCGATTTTTGGAAACGATTTTGCAGAGAGAAGATATCGGGAAGAAAGAAAATCATTACAACGTTATAACAGGAAATATGCATAATGCATTGATGGCTGAAGTAAAGAAGCAGAATTGGCTGCAAAGAACACATTATTGCAACATAGAAGACTAAAGCGATTTAGAATTATTGAGGTTGGCGATACGAAAAAATTGGCTCTCAGAAGCGAACCTGTTAAGTATTATCAACCTGCTGAAGATGCTTTAGATATTATTGAAGCAGCGCACATTGTCATTGGACATGGAGGTCAAGATAGGTTAAACACCGAAATTTCTAGAAAATACGCAAATAAAACTATTGATAAGATAAATACTTTTTTTTATCAATGTGTGAAACCTGCCAGCGTAAGAAAAAGAAAGGTCTTGTTTCTAAACCCATACTGCATTCAGAAATAAATAGTCGCTGCCAGGTAGATCTAGTAGACAGGCAAGTCATAACAGGATAAGTTTATTATGCTGTAATAATTTAACAAAATAAATTTGGCCTAGTTATGCTACGGCCACTACAAAGCAAGAGGGCGGAAGAAGTTGCTCTTCAACTACCAGATATATTTCTAACTTTTGACGCTTCATGTATTTTGCACTCAGATAATGGCAGAGAGTTTGTTAATGTAGTTATCAACGAGGTAGGATCATACTGGCCTGAAGTAAAGTTGGTTCATGGAAAGCCAAGGCATAGCCAAAGCCAGGGATCGTGGAGCGAGCTAACCAAGACATTGAAAAAATGTTAGCAACAACAAAATGGTCGAAAGGCCTTGCATTTGTTCAATTTATGAAAAATAGAGCTCTCTATTCTGGTATAAGACAGTAACCATATCGGGCTATGTTTAGACCGAGCTCAGAGTAGCGATCAGAACTTTTAGCTTGCCATCAGAAGTTATTGAAAAACTATATGAAGAAGATGAACTTCAGCAAGTTATTAGCCAACTTAAATCAGAAAATGACAAAATTCTGGGTTTTGATGTTGACGAAGGCAATCTAAATAGAAAAAGTAAAATTTTGTTAGCTAGAGAGCATGAAAATTTTAATAAGCAGGTTAAAAAAATAAAATTGCTATCTGATAGTTTGGGTTAGTTTGGGTTATCAGTAGTAGGTACATGAAGTTTGGGTTAGGTTGAGTTATCAGTAGTAGGTACATGAAAAAAACCAAGAAAACCTGCACAAAAATGGAACAAAACATTGAATATTGGAAAAACTGTATTGCAGATAAGTTCTGCTGTACTTTTAAAACCCATTAAATACATCATTTTCTGCCACTATAACTGGAGGAAGGTTTAGGTGATACAAATTTGCAGGAAAAATTGCCTAGTTGAAGGTTACGAGACCATTAGCTTTTGGAAGTCATTGGCGTACGATTTCCAGTTCTAAATAGAATCAAATTTAAAAAAAAATCATAAATACTATTTGTCAATTTCGTGGCGTCTTTTAACGTATTTTTTTTTTTTAATAATTAGGAACAAATGATTATTGGCGTAGGTCATTATGGAATGTGTCTCAATTTCCGTTACTCACGAAAATCACTTTGAATAAATCTAAAAATAATCTTTTTTAATGGAACACCCTATGAAATTTGGCTTTTTTTTTAAATTCTCGATTGAATTCCTGAATATTTTGTTTTAATATTTTAATAATTTACTAAAATTGAATAAATAAAATATGTCTAATAAAAACTAAATTTAACTGATCATTTCTGTTAATTCTAGTTTTGGTCAGCTTAATCTAGAATTTTCTAAGGGAAACAGTTAAAACTAGTTTTAACTAGCTTAATCTAGAATTGTCTAGGAGCTTTAGTTAAAACTAGTTTTAACTAGCTTAATCTAGAATTGTCTAGAGGTATTAGCAGCGAATATTAACTATGACAAGAAGGCCCACTTAATGGCAAGAGAGCGCTACAAAGGAATTGTCTTCGTTACCTGGTAACGTTCGACGAACTTCGTCGCACACAGTTTGAATTTAAATAAAAGCTGGCCATAAACTATATTATCGTTTGCGTTATATCTAATCAAATTTATGACGAAATTATTTATAGCACTCTAATACTCTATTTGGCTTTGTAAAAACATAATTGATATCTTCTGAATTGTTTGCAGTGCCCTGTCAAACTTACGTTATGGTTTTTTTTTTATTATTATCACCAAATAAATATTTTGATAAAGTTTGTATTCAACTGGCTGTTTCAAAAATCTGTTAACGTTTTTAATTAGGTATTATTGATAACAATACTCAAGGTATGTAATAACTAATATTGAAAATATTTTGATTTTGTGTTAATGATTTCACCATATTTCCGAATACTAATATTCTGACAAAAGACATCAAGAAGAAAATGTTGCTCGAATTTGCCCCATCTTTTAATATTCAATTAAATTTTGGCGTTTTGGGTGATTTTAAAATTGGTTAAAGGTTTCGCACAATATTTTTACTGTATATTTCGTTCCTATTTTGTAATACAAAACAACTAAAAAATAGCGGTATTATCTTATATCGAATATTGACTCAACTATAGAATTTAGGCGTGAAAATTAGTCTGACAAAAGAAAAGGATGAGCTGTCTATGGCCGCCGCGTCAAAGGTCGCCTGATTGTTTTATTTGTATCATGGCCTGCCGATATTCTGCTAGTGTTCGCGCGGGGAAAGAGACACACTGTTGACATGCCGCCGCGAAGAGTGATCCTTTTTATCATATAGTTTTGCCCAAATACATAATAAAAAGATAAAGACTGATGTACTATACTGCTAAAGTGCGAACACTCCGTTGAGGTTATGTGTTGTGTTATACCAAATTGTGCAACAACTGAAGCCAGATTATCAGAAAATGGCGCGTCGAAATGATCCCTTATTGGCTAAGTTTGTAACGTGAGCAGTTTTCCCTGCTGCTGTCTTGTTTGAGCATTTACGTTTCTCTGTTTTTTTTTGCTTCATATGTTGTACTGAAAGTATTTTATGTCATTTAAATTACCCTTAACGCAACGCATTATTAAATTGGAATTTTAAAAGCTATATCTGTTGTAAATTTATCGGTACGGGTGGGCAAGAAATTGGATAATCGATTAAACGCTTAATATTTTAGCAAATAACTGAATAATCGATTAATCGAAATAATCGATTATAGACATTTTCTGAAATATTAATCGATAAGTCGATTAATCGGTAATATCTTAAAAGTGAATCGAATAATCAATTATTGTCGCCCACCCCTAATCCCATAATATTGTAGTAAGTGAAACTGAAGCTGAAATTTAGGTAGAATCATTATTATGTTATTATAAAAAGAGGTAATAAATAATTTGGCTGAATCAGCAGACAAAAAATTTATAATTTAGTTTTAATTTGTAAATATGACTTTGATATTACCTTGGGATAGTATATAATCAAGTGTTTTTGAACAACAGTTGCACTGATGCTTCTATATTTTTTACTAGTTTCGTCCCTATTAGATTAATTTTTAAAAATAGCGATAACTCTGAAATACATGTATGGCAAAGGCAAAATTGCAGGCCCTCATCAACGCGTTTCTGTCGTCCGCTTAACATTCATTTTGCTCGTAAGACTCCTCAATTAACCGTTGCAAAATCAAAATTTGGATCATCGAATTAAAAATTTAAAACCCTTTTTTACCACGAAGGAGCCCTTAATTTTCAAAATCATTTTTTAGAACGATTTAATAACATACAAATGATCTTTATACATGATTTTTATCGTCAGTGATAATTGATACTCCCTATATATAAATATAGATGATGAGCAAAAAATTCAACAATTATTTGTCTAAAACACGATATATTAAACGTGTAATACTTAATTACTTTTTTATTACGCATGCATCATAATCAACGATTATCGCACGCTACAGCGTGCTTAAAATAATGTTTATGATGCACCTACTTTTTGAAAGGTTTCTATAGAAACATTTGATTATGTCAAATGTCACAGATTAATATATTCGTCAATATATCCCTTAAGTTTAAGATTTAAAACATTTTTGATGCATTTGTAATAAAAAATAGCGTATGATATACGTGTATAAGAGGCCTTTAAAGTCCTTGCGACTTACAAAACACTCCGCTGCACGTCGTGTTTTGAAATATGTCGCGCGTGCTTTAAAGGCCCTCTTATACACCTATATCATAATATACTATTATATCTTATTTCTGGTAAACCTTATTATGGCCAGCTTTCCTAGAAATTCGACCAGTGTGCGCCGGGTCCAAAGGTCACATGCCAGTATCATGCTAGTTTTCGCGCGGGGAAGGAGACATACCGTTGACATGCCGCCGCGTAGAGTGAATCTTCTTATCGTAGTTGTTATTCGCTGGTATTAGTTAAAACTAGTTCTTACTAGAAACTTCGGGTTTAAACTGAAATCGGGTTTTTACCGTAACATATGCACCAGAATAATCTGCGATTAGATACAAAAAAACAATTTGTTGCGTTTTTTTAAATTCTCATTTTCTTGGAATATACAGGGTATTTTCGAAAATATTGACATGGCATTACAAAAAATTTCCTAAATCATTAGTGATAGTCCAAATCAAACTCATTGTGCTATTTTTTTTTTAATTATTTCTAACGCCCCTGTCAGGAAAAAATACAATTACAACATACAGGAATATGAAAAAGTTTACAGTAGGTTTCATTTCTAAAATTTCATGATTTTAAATATTTTGATGCATCGAACATTCAGAGCTAGAGAAAGTATAATAAAACGCATTTTTTTTAACTTCGTTACTTACTTTACCTAAATTAGACTCTTTTACCGAAACGTTTTTTTTTTGTATTGCACCCTAACCTCATTTTTAAAGAATTTTGCGGCGTAAAGGTATAAACCTAATTTTTAACAATATTGCAGAGTGTTTTTTAAATCCATTTGACTTTTTAGAACTGAATGATTATTATAACGAAATTCTAGCATTTTTATGTCTATAAAACGGTTACTGGTACTACTGGTAGGGTTTTATTACAAATTTATATTTCTACAGGGTTTGTACGGTTAATGGTACCTACCTTAAACGTTCCTGGCAAACTCAGCAGCAGACCTTTGCAAAAATGTGGTTACTTACATAAAAGGACATGCTCTATCGTCTAAAAATATTTTTAGCTATACAGTGTTGCCGATTCTATTAAAAAGTAACGGCAACTTTTATATTTTATATAAAACACCCTGTATATTGTTACATATTTGGGTTCTACTTAACATTATAATACATTGTACCTAAATTCAACTCTTGTTAAGATACAAACAATTAAAGATAGCATCAATTAAGTTACCGAATTTGGTACTCGTGGTAAGACCCATATGGTACCACCTCGTACTATCGATCGTGAGACACCCTGAATATGTAGGTTGTACTTAAACATTTTTACATACCTTATACAGAGTGTATCAAAAAACACCCCTCGTAGAATTGGTAGACATAAACAACGTTAACAGTAAAAAGGAACTAAAAATCAATCTGATGTCCAACAATGGACGGCACAAAAACTTAAAGAAGTAAATGGTAGGCATCAGACCAAAACTTATGAAATAACAAACTTATAAAATAACTAGGTAACAAAGAATTGTGGCCACGTTAATATTTAGTTGGCCCTCCACGAGGACGAATAATTTCACGGCATTTCCGAGGCATGCTGTATACTAAATTATTAATGAAATCTTGGGGTATGTTATGCCATTCCTCTTGTATTGCTTCGGAAAGCTCATTTAAAGTTTCTAGGACAACATCTCTAGATCTCACTAATAATTTTAAATGACCACACATGCTCTATAACATTCAAATCCGGAGACTTTGCAGGCCAATTCATACAACTTATTTATGTCATCCAAATAAACAACTGTTCGTTTTCATATAGTCTATGGCCTTCTTTTCATGACAACGACTTTTAGCAAAATATGTTCTCATAACTTTTGTCATTAGTTGGAAGTACGCGATACACCATTTGAAAGCTCTTACAGCATAGAGAGCATGACGAGTACCAAATTTGGTACCTCAATTGTTTGTATCTTGACAAGAGTTAAATTTAGGTACAATGTATTATAATGCTAAGTGGAACTCAAAAATGTAACAATATACAGGGTGTTTTATATAAAATATAAAAGTTGCCGTTACTTTTTAATAGAATCGGCAACACTGTATTCCTAAAAATATTTTTAGACTATAGAGCATGTCTTCTTATGTAAGTAACCACATTTTTTCAAAGGTCTGCTGCTGAGTTTGCCAGGAATGTTTAAGGTACCATTAACCGTACAAACCCCGTAGAAATATAAATCTGTAATAAAACCCTACCAATAGTACCAGTAACCGTTTTATAGACATAAAAATGCTAGAATTTCGTTATAATAATCATTCAGTTCTAAAAAGTCAAATGGATTTAAAAAAACACTCTACAATATTGTTAGAAATTAGGTTTATACCTTTACCCCGCAAAATTCTTTAAAAATGAGGTAAGGGTGTAATACAAAAAAAGTTTCGGTAAAATAGTCTAATTTAGGCAAATCAGCTAACGCAGTTAAAAAAAATTACGTTTTATTATACCTTCTCTAGCTCTGAATGTTTGATGCATGAAAATATTCAAAATCATGAAATTTTAGAAATGAAACCTACTGTAAACTTTTTCAGACTCCTGTATGTTGTTATTGTATTTTTTCATGATTAGAGATAATAAAAAATGTAGCACAATGAATTTGATTTGGACTATCACTAATGATTTAGGAATTTTTTTGTAATGTCATGTCAATATTTTCGAAAATATCCTGTATATCCCAAGAAAATGAGAATTTTAAAAAACGCAACAAACTCTTTTTTTGTATCTAATTGTAGATTATTCTGGTGTATATAGAATAAATAAAATATTGTTCTGTAAAAAATATCCTTAAATAAAATGTTGTAAAAAATGCAGGGTTTTAGTTTACACCCTGTACAAACCTTTTCCGGTCATACCTGACGATCCAGCAGCCAAGGGTCAAACCTACATACCTTGAGCAGAAAAACGCCGCAAACCGCGTTTTAATTTGGCTTACCGTTTTTAAAATATCGAACCTTAAAAATACCCCAAAAAATACGATATGCACTTCGAGTGTCCAGCAGATTATAATATACATTCCGTACATGGATTTCTAAAATCTCAGACGCACAACAAATCCTTTCGTGATAACCTCTGTATACGTGATACGAACTTATTTACGGAAATTATTAACTCTATCTATGAAAATTAACTGCTAAAGCCTGGTACATTGATAAAGTCAAGGTCCGCGCTTTATAGGAATTATTTCAAAATAATAAATCGCCTGTTCAAGCAGCGCAGCGTTGTGTGGTGTCATCATTTAATTAAAGTGTTCTTCAAGAATCCGAAGGAAGGATTACAGTATGGTGTATTTACGTAAGCAAAATACTCACGCAAAACTAATTATGATCGAATAATAATGAACTAATAGTAAAAAAGCGACATCACGGGATGCAATTGTATAATTAATTACTTTTTGCTGCTCTTTTACAAGTAACGGTTTAGTGTCGATGTCCACATATATATTTCCCGGATACTTCTAATTCAAAAATTAAAATATTTTGCTTGAAAATTATAGAATCTTATTTAATTGAATGATACTTCTTAAAACTTGACAATTTTCCTAAACATTGTAGTCGCCATTATATCAATTTTAATCGAATAACACATCGAAATGACTGTGTTGACCGTATCACTAAGTGAGTTTGTATCTAATGACCTTTTATTTATATAAGATTTCTACATTGTTGAATCATTAATTTTTAGCATTATTCGGATGTAATAAATGATTAGGGACTTTTACGTTTAATAGATTCAGAAATTTAATATTCACACACATAAAATATGCATGTGCCTATTTATAGCTTTTACTGACACAATATTACTAAATATTGCAGAAGAAGTAATAAGTAGATATTATATCCTAGTTGTTACTAAACAGCTTTTTCATAAAGCGGCAAATGTATCTTCAATATTTTCATAGCAAGTATTTTCAGTTAGCCATTAAGAGTATTTTAAATACTTTAGAGACCCAAAATACTTTTGTACTACTAATTATTTTTAAAAGTAGGTATATCTATTGCTTTAGCGGTATTTTATAATATATTCGACAACTCTTTGGATAAATGGAAAATTATGCATTTCTATAACTTCTATAGTTCAATTCACGCTCAAAAGTTAGCGTTGCGCCTTATGGCAATGCTTTTCTTATGGGAAATAACTGTGCATTGTTGCCAACTCGGGCGCCTTTAAATCGTGACGGCATATTAGTTTTGAAGCATGTCCTAAATTGATTCACAAGTCTTGGCAGGAGCCATAACTTACGATTCGCGCATGAACCACTTAATAGACAGTTATCGCAGTTTGTTTTATTACTGTCAAACAGTATTATGGTCGCCATTATTAAAATACTGCTGTACTTTATTTTGTTATTACATTTAGAGTTATTGCAAATGCCTTGTTTCTATTTTATTTTTTGTTCCTCTTATTTTTTTTGGTTGTCAGTTGTCTTGCCATTGTTTTGATATTTTTTCCAAACTACCAAATCTAAGCATAAATTACATAGAACGTAAGCAGGTTGTGTTTCTCGAAGAGTAAAAAAAATCAAAACGAAAACAGTTTGCTTACATGGAGGACCTGACGAAGTGTACGTTTATACACGAACCGTGAAATAAGGAAAATATAAGGACGACCTAAAGACTGCATAAATAAAGTCACGCACTATTCTTATTATTCCTTATTAAGGGAAATATAAGGCTCCGCCATATCTGCGCATGTGCAAATGTCAAAATAAAAGCTACTTTAATAATACTGCTTGTCCTTTTTTACTTGTGCGATAACTTTCTATTTTCGGCAAAACGGACGGCTCGAAAGTTAGGTTAGATGGGACGCTGAATTTAGTGAATTCAAAACCAAAACCAAAACAATAACAAATAACATGTCATGCTGGTGATTCATAGATTCAATTTAAAGAAACTAACTGATAAATATGCGTCTTTCTTTCACTCTGGTAAGATATTTGGTCTCCAATATGAATATTTTATTTTATGCAATCTACTTTGCAGGTGATGAAAAAAAATTTGAGATTTGCAATAGGAACTTAAATTACAAATACAAACGGAAATACTATAGTATTCTAGTGAAAATTTCCAGCAGAAATTCTTAGATATACAGGAGTCTTGTTATCTTATGAGAAGGCAAACATATCTAAAACCTGTGAAATTTAGAATCAGTGGAATCTTTGCTATGAGAAACTACAATATGCAATTAAGCATGCGATATTGATATGTGGTTAATTGAAGTAACATTCAACTCAATTCAAAAGCAATGTACTGTGAAACAAACTTGGCCGATAAAAGAGTATCAAAAATCACAAAGACATTTTTAATATCAGATATGCAACTGAAATGTGACTTGGACCTTTCTTTTCCAATTTATTGTTATTTCTCATAAGATTGTGAACTTACAAGCATCTGTAAAGTGCAGTAAATAAATTAATAAAAACAGAAATTTACCATTGCAGTAAACTGTCATATTATATTTCAATTTGACCATAAATGCAATTTTATTTCTCAGTTAGCTACGGTTTTTGTTGTTTTTGTCATTTAATTAATCTTTTCACATTATAGCAGTGTTCTGTAGTAAATAAATCTGAAATATCTCAAACATGTACCTTTTCTTTAGTTTTATATATGTAGGTAAGTAAGTTTTGTGTTGTGCAACAGTTTAAACGCTTAGGTTCGTAAAAGTTTATTTCGTTTTTGTACAGGTTTTGCTTATTATGTTTATGTAGCTGTAAATATCACCATTACGGCCTTAGTTCAAACTTTTAATAATATTTACGTTATTTTTAACATAGGGCATTTGTTATACCTCAGTTATAACCTAAACTAACATGAAGTAACTTAAACAAAGTAGAGTAGATTGACACCATAAAATTAAATTCAAGTATGAGAGAAAACGAAAACAATATGCTAATTTATTTCCAAATAACTCCCAAATGTTTATGAAATGGAAAACAAAACATTTTATATAACCAAAAGTAAGCTATAACATGATTCATATACAACAACAGTAAAGGTCTGGCATATATAATTTAACTTTAACAATTGAAAATCTTATTTTTCTTTACACAAACTTATACAATATTAAAATACCATTGGCATGTATCGATCACCGAGCCACAAAACTCATCGGGAGACATAAATGACAGACAAGACAAAAGATAATAAAACACTATAATTTAACTAGTCATAAAAAACACATTTATTCATTCATTATAAAAAACCATATAACACAATCGATGGAAAGGAATGTTGTAATTTAAGGTTCTTGTATCATAGTGCCCCAATGTTTTACGAAAGGGGTAATATTATCTTCTGTGCTTATGAGCACACTAAATTATATTGTTTCCTACTGATCCCTAAAATAATACTCATCATCATCTGAGTCACAAGAAATAAGGTCAATAATGACCGGTAATATATCCAAAGCATCTATCAATTGCTCCTTTTTCCAGTCCTTGCTAATTGTAGCATTTGTGTGATGAACATATTTTTCTGGTGTAATCTAAAACAGAGTTCTCTTATAAAATAGCAATATCTAAAAGTTGTACTACATTTTTACCTTTTGAAGTGCTTCATTCCACAAATTTAAAACAGCTTTCCTTGTGACATGATGTATCGAACTGATACAAATATCATAGTAAACGCTTCTATTCTGATAATACCATCTCAATAGGATTATATTAGCCGTGATAGGGAGGAAGTCTTAGGACACGATGTAGTAGATATCTGCAATCCGTCAAGATTTATCAGATTTGTTTGCAATGAACGCCGTGTGATATGTTCGCCTACAACAAAACCGAAATAATGAATAAATTATTCAAAATAATGAAAAATTAAATGCAGATTACCTTTCTCATACATAGTGTATATGCGTATCCTTATAGTATAGCTATGAACTTTGTGAAGAGGCTCTCTACGAGAGGAAATAATAGCAGCATTTGCTTGGTTTTAAAGTCAACATCTTTCTGAACTGCATTTGAATGCATTCTTTGCACAGTGGCTGACGATATTCCTAAACCATCAGAAACTCTCTATAACAAATAAAAATAAATGTACAGATGTAATTAAATTGATATATAAGGGTGGGATTATCCAATTCCCTAAACATAAATCTATCCTTAAATACATAATTATTAATGTTTAGCGTATTTCGTAATAGGTATCTAAATGAGTTTATTACATTTAGTAATTATAATTTATATTTCTTTAAATCAATCTCCTTTTAACCTAAATAATGTAAGTTTTACTTTTTTTATAATTATTGCTGTTAAACTTGCCTTCCTTTTGATATTGTGATCTTATTATCGAAATTTACAGTGAAATTCAGAAAGAACACTTCCAGTTGACAATATATCATTTTCTTTCTTAAGGAAAATGACAAAGACGGCACCAAACCGGAGACTTTAAAGAAAGAACTGGAAACTCTCAAGGTCGCCTTTTTAACGCTTAAAAACGTTTTTTAAGACTTAAAATTATGCTAAATACGAATAGGACTATGTTAAAGAAGTAGTACAATAGGATAATCCTACTCTTTATATATTTTTAAAACTGCACTTTTGTATCAACTTACATTATATACTGCACTCACAGGTAAAAGCGTTTTTTTCTGCTGCTTTTTCGCAATTAAAATAGTCTATTAGTTTTAAAATAAGAACTTGCTCATTTTCAGTGTACCATCAGCGATAACAATCACAAATAAACATAGAAAAATACGTTGCACGAACAAATAAATATATATTTGACACTTTGACAGATGAGGAATTTCAATCGATAT
The DNA here is from genome assembly GCA_016904865.1 of Pissodes strobi. Taxonomy (NCBI): domain Eukaryota; kingdom Metazoa; phylum Arthropoda; class Insecta; order Coleoptera; family Curculionidae; genus Pissodes; species Pissodes strobi. The sequence continues at coordinate 2,292 of JAEQML010064109.1, read as the reverse complement.
TCTATCTTGCGTAGCTTAACGTACGTCCATGACTGCAAATTTCTGTCACCCCCGATTGACGGTGGCTTGAGAGAGAAAGACGGTAAAACGTAAGGATCAACGCTCACTTTACAAACTATACATTAACTTGGCAACGCCGTTCTCCATAAGCGCCACGCTAACTTTTGAGCATGAATAGCACTATAGGTCACCCTAAATTGAAGTTTTATTAAGGCATATTTAGGAATGGTATTTAATGCATTTACTATTTTTGACCCCTAACAACGGAATGCAATATATTTTATTCTTAAGCATCTACACGAGTCCTATCGCCTGGCGAGCCCTCGGCATCGCAGTGTTTACACAGCGGGGACGCAAGGGGTGCCGCGGCACCCGGGTGCAAAAATCCATGAAACAAAAACTACTAGGGAGTCAAACAAAAATTAAATTATCTTGTTCATGTATGACTTTATTACTTTTACTTAAAATCTTAAAAATGCACTGAGTTCTAACATGTTCTTCTATAATCCCGTCCTCCTCTGTATAATCCCGCCCTCCTCTATCCTTATCCTCAACGTGCACAGCGCATCAAATCAAATCAAATCAAATCAAATAATCTTTAATGTCAATATACATACAGTATCTATACATGTGAAAAGAAAAGTTAGTACAAGACAAAGCATAGACCAATATTATAAAACAAAGCATTGTCTGAACACCATAAGATAATGGTCTGTGGATTAAAATAGTTTATAGAACATTTAAAATTTTACAGGCAGACCAAGCTAGCACACTAATACGTATTAAAATCAATTTACTTACACTATTTTAAAACTTAAATGCTAAGGAACAAGAACAGGGCGCCCGGCAGCCAGCATATACCCAACCAAAAAAATCTGGTTTCAAGAAATTCTCTAATCAAAAATGATGATGTTAAGAAAATCACCCAAACTAGAAAAAACATATTTGCTGTTAGTATATGATTAACTTTTTTTTTTTAAATGGATTAAGGGAAAGAATTTTTATATCTAGAGGAAGCCTATTAAATAATTTTACAGCGATGAAATCTGGCCTAGTTTGACACCTTCCCAGTCTGCAGTAAGCAGTAAGCAGTCACCAAATCATTCTTGTGCCTCGTATCATAATTATGAAAATCCCCATGAATTTTAAATAAATGTTCATTCTGTTTTACATAGAGCAGATTTTGCAAGATATATTCTGAGGGAAAAGTGAGAATGCCCATAGCAGACAAAGCAGCTCTGCAGTCCTCTCGGTAACCAAGGCCAGCCATGATCCTCAGTGCTCTTCTCTGCAGCCCAAAAACCCTGGCAGCATGTGTCTAGCCGCCCCATGTCATTATGCCATATACCATACTACTGTGGAATAGGGCATAGTATGCTACTTTTAGTGTCTCAGGTAAAACACACCCCACCAGGTTTCGCAACACAAACACACTGCTCCTCAGTTGCTTGCATACAGTATCAACATGATATTCCCAAGTTAGCCCTGTATCTATGTGTATCCCTAAGAATTTTGCATGTGTTACTTGATTGTTATTAGTGTTTCTAAGGGAGAAAAGCACACTTTGTGTCTTATCTGCATTCAATAAAAGTCGGTTAGACAGAAACCACTCCTCTACCGTGAGCCTTGCCTCCATCAGTTTCTCTTCTGCTTCGCCTTGGGATTCTCCAGCAACTGTGAGTGTGGTGTCATCCGCAAAAAGTATAAATCTGGAATTTTTGTTGCATTGTGGTAAGTCAATTATAAATATTAAGAAAAGAATTGGCACCAGTATGAATCCTTGTGGGACTCCAATCTTTAATGGAAGTTCTGCAGATGACACCCCCCTCACCCTTACTAACTGTGAGCGGTCACTAAGGTATGACTGCAGCAGCCTAACACTGCTGTCACTGAAATTGTAAGACAGTGGCGGCTCGCGGCTTTGAAAAGTGGGGAAGAGCTGCCGACATCGATAGAGGAAAGAGCGAAAAATTTTTGAGGTCCACGCCCAAACTGCCAAAATTTGTTAATAATTATTACCGGTATTTTTTAGGTAAATCATCAAAAAATAAAATATATTCATATTGTATTAGCAACAAATCATTTTGTTGCTAATACAAATGTCTACGAATAACACACTAAAACTAGAATATACAGGGTGCTACAAATTCGTTTCTTTGTATGGGTATCTCGAAAACCGTAAGAGATACGAGGTCGGTTAAATTGGGGCAAAATTGCGCGACTTAAGGGTGATTGACATGGCATTGAGAAATTTAGAAAATTCCACCTACTTCCGGAGATATCCGTAAAAAA
>JAEQML010064108.1:0-22359 GCA_016904865.1 Pissodes strobi | reverse complement strand
AAGTACTGATATTTGGTGTAACAAATTAGTTACCTTGTTATAAATGTTTTATTCTTGTTGGTTTTAGAAGGTTGTGGTTAAACAATACTTTAATACTATTCACGGTAAATTTTAATTTTCAACAAATTATATTATATAAAGAAATTATCTTATATAAACAAAAGATATTAACGTAAATTTCATACCATTTTCACTCTGCTTCCAAGATGTGTCAATCTATCATGTATGTATGATTATTATTATAAAAAAGTTGGTTATGTCTTTAAATATTCGGGGTTATTAGCCCCGAATATATTTTTCCGCTCACGAGCATGTTGGTGTATTGAGATGTTACAAATGTTGGAAAGATGGACATAATAAATAATATTTATCCATTATGTAGCAAAGCCCATATATAGAAGTGAGGTTTATAGAGCGACTGTAAAAGAATATACTAAATATAAACATTTATATAAAATCTCGAAAATTCCGATCAAGATGCATAGTATATATAGCAACTAAAAAATTTAAATGAAGTATATAATCATCCAAGGTGAACCATTGATTTTGCAATTTAAATCTGTTCAGGAGCATAGTGTAGAAAAGTTTCTATACTTGAATAAAGCAGGATGATGTATTTCTCCAATAGGAAAAACTGGGAAAACTCATTACGGACCCTCTGAAATTAGTGTAATAATACGGTAGACTACAACAGAACTATTGGTCACTCTGGATAATAATGAAAGTCAGAATTTTATTCCATTTTATTTTTTGATCCACAAGATGGAAAAGTCGAGAACTCTTCAGATACCGTAAAATGGTGTAGAGACATTTTTTATACTTCTTACTAACCCAAACTTCTTACTAATCCAAACTACGCAAACATATTTTTAATGTTACTTAAATTTTGGTGTATACCCTAAGGCCTAAGCTAACTAGTGCATACATGATTTTTTGTTTCCCTGTAATCTTTTTCCTTATATTTGATGCACACCCTAAGGTCTAAGGTAACTAGAGTATACATGTTACTGAAACCTTTGTCTATATATTTGATGTGAGACTTCTTTAGGCACAGAAAATGTAACGAAACGGCGAACGCGAACTCAAATATGTGAAACGGCGAAGCGGCAAAGTAGAGGGTAGCATAATATTATTGTTGTCATCTTGTCAAACCAATTCAAAACTTAACAAAGTGCACGAGCTTTTTACTGATTTAACTGCATTTAATAACCATTTTCATTTTTTGATTTCTCGTTCTTGATGAAGTGAGATTTGTTTCTGGAAAAGTCGATAATTTTCCAATTCTTTTAGGTTTGTCAGCGTCGTTAGGGTCACTAAATTAGCACTAGTACTATTTACGCCCTGGGGCCAGAGCCGAAACAGCCTTATTCAAAAAGCCTAAAACTGAGGTGGAGTAGTAGGTAACCATTTGTCTGATAATCGCCTGTCTTTCTCATTCAATAATCGATCATTGAATGGGCATTGGGCTGGGGTTCGTTTGTCTTTTGGGTAAATGATATTTCACTTTTGGTGTGTGGTCCATAAGTACTCTCATTTTTAAAAGTTTATCTATATCCGCCCCAGTGGTAGGGTCAATGGGGACAAGTAAGTATTAGATTTCTGTATAAACCCCTTTTCAGCCGCCATGTGAGGCTAAAACCCTTTTTCAGTCGCCATGTGAGGCTAAAAGGGACTTAATATATATGTTCCAAAATTTCTTTAACCTCTGGTTTTTGTTATTTAGTTCACGTAGGTTATACCAATACAATATTATTAAATTTTGTTGCTGCTTTGTTACGTACCTATTTTCATTCAAAGCTAACTTGAACTTAAAAAGCTTCTTAAATCCCTTTCAACTACTTAAACTTAATTATCATACGAGACAATTGAAATTATTCCTTTAACTCCTGGGGTGGCTAATATTCTAGCAGCTTGCGTCTTTTCAAATTCGTATTCATCTGAATACATATAAGGAAGACATCTTTATGATTTGTCTTAGAAAGTTAAAGGGAATTTATCTCTTATATTATGTAGCACTTTTCCATAAAAAACTTTTTCGTGATCATATTGAAATTTCATACTAACAAACCTTCTTTATTCCCCTGAATTTTATTTGCATTTTCTCTAATTCCTTGCCTGTTTCATTTTCTTCCTGGCTGCTTATTTTTTCTTCGCCTACTTCTAATGATTTTCACTGAATTTGCCGTGAAAGAAATTCATTTCCATAACGCATTTCTTTCAAAAACGATATAAAGTCTATCATTTACTGAAACTCGTGGATTTTCCTGACTTTCTGGCGCAACAAAAACAGGACGTCCTTTAAGAGCGCAGTTTCTTTTTAAGGAAGACAAACCTGATGACATAGCTTTCTTAAGATGCTCCCATCCCTTCATTACATTTAAGGCCTGTTTTAAGAGACCAGGAAAGCACTTTTTTTGATTGACCTTCAATTGTTTTCCCTTCAAAATGTCTGACATATGGTATAACTAATTTCTTGAATCCACCCAAGGAAGCAGTGGCCGTTAATCCATTCTGATTTGTTTCTATTATACTTTGTTCTTTTCGGACCACCTTCAATGCAAAGATTATGTAGATATATGGCCTTGTAAGTGACAACATAACTCGGCTTTACTTTGGATTCGCTTCCGGTATTTACACCTCTTTTTTGAAATTAGCTTACGTCTCTCAGGATCGTCTGATATTTAAAACTCGTCCTAATTTATTATCAGATAAGGGAAGGAAGTGGGTAGACAGTTTCCAGAGTGGCAGTAAGTTCTTCAAAATAGAGGTTTATTATTTCAGGACTAATTGACGCTCTATTTGTTTTAATGTTCTGACTCGTCTTTGGTGAGAGCTGAATTGTCTGCCTTTTAACAAAGCCAAGTTCTCAATCTGGCTCAGAGAGCTTCTCCTTAAATTTTGGAATGATTTTGCCCTCTCATTCCACAATCAGGCTACTTTTTAGAGATTAATAGGATTTTTTTCGAAAGTCGTAGGTAGTGATATTTCTGTTCCTATTTCTAGGCTTGGCCATGAACATTAGCGATGAAAAGTCGACTTTGACATTCCTCATTTAGCGGCTGCCGGCCGTTCTCCTCCTTTTTACATCCAAATCTGCCTTTCTAACGCGCTCACAACAGGAACAGGTGTTCAAAATTCGGGCTCATAGGTCATAAGTCATAATAACTCATTATTCTATATATTTATCATTGTGGTTACACTGACAAGTTGTCAAACTTTCCCAATTTATAAATAAGTCGGTGATAATCAGTAATATTTATTAAATTTGGTGTATTCATAGTGTGTGGTCCGAAACAAGTAATAAAGGTTATCAGTGAACCATTAGAAGCGCAAACATATTTGCCACCGTTTTTCGAAAGCTTCGTTGGGTGTTGTTTTACTGCAATGGATATTCAAAAGTAGTGTATGATTTTCTATTTTTTTATTTTAAATGTAATGTCATCCACTATTTTGATATAATAGGCATGTGCTGAGACATGACTAATTTTGCATCTACTTTAATAAACTTGCGAAATTTGTATATACTTTTAAATTATATGCCACATGATGCCATCATTACCATATAGCGGAACATAATCTTTAGGAACTTGTAAACTTGCATAGGCCAAAAATGATTGCCCAAATTTGACCATTTTCCTGCAATAAACCCTCTACTCCTACATAACCTGTGTTGTAGCACCTGCTACCAAAGGATTTTGTAGTTGCTGGCTGTGAAATATTTAGGATTTTCAGGTACTTTATACACGTGCTCGTTTTCAAGAATATATGTTCTTGATATTTGGCAATCTGCCGGCCAGTGTAATGAGTAATGAGGCTGAGAAGTCCCGACTTGTCTTTCAAATTTTGATGAATTCGCTAAATGATTCTGACAATATTGACATTTTAGAGCATAAAATAAATAATTTATGCAAAGCTTTCATTCGCTATTGGGACAGTGTGAAAGGTAAGTTAAGTATTCTGATTGATTCAATATTATTGAAAGAATTGATTTGCCAAGAAACCAAGAGACATGCATTCCGACTGAAAGTGTATCTTGTAGTCATTCTCGTGGTCGTCATCGAAAACCTTTTTTAGAATGTAGAAGAAAAAGTAAGCGTAGAAGAGTAGCCGAGTTATCGAAGTCGGACGATTCTACTGTTAATGCGTTAATTCGCATTTCGAGCTCTACTGACCAGTGTATACCTAGAGTAAATTAAAATGATGTTTTGGAACTTATCGCGGAGGCTCAGCTGACAAAACAACAATATTTATTAGTTAAACAATTTATACATGCCAAAATTGCTTGTAACTTTTGCATCTTACCAAAAGATTGTCAGTGCGAAAGAAATATATTACCCCACAAACATAGGGCAAAATTGCAAAATCTTCTGGACCATACTACATCTCGGATTCTCCAATCTCAAAAAGTTGTTTTAAATCAGATTCCAGGCGATTGTTTGTCAAATATTACTCTAATTGGTAAGTGGGGATTCAATGGTAGTACGTTTTTTGGATCCATCTTTGCAAGACAGTAGTATGTTTGTAACATCTTATGTTCCGCTTCAAATAGTAGCAAAATTATCCGATGATATAGCAGTAATTTTTTATGAAAAAATCCTCGCTTTTGTTCTTCTAGATACTGCAGTCCTATTCGATTTTAAGTTTTGAAGGAAACGGCTGCAGTATCAAGAGGAAAAAATTATTATCCTGAAACCCACTATTTTTCAGATAGATAATCGCATGTCATACAACTTTCAATAACAGATGGTAGGGCCGTAGCTATTCATTCTCCATGGGGGAGGGGGGTTAGGTTAGGTAGGAAGAAAACCTGTAGCGAATTAAGTTAAACAGTCCCGCAGGGCCGTCGGAGGCAAATATTTTCTGGAGCCATTGGGGCTCTACTTATCTACGGCTTATCTACGGCCCTGATAGATGGCAAAATATGTAGTGTGTTAACCGAAACATTAGCAAGTAGATATTACATATGTAATGCTACTCCAAATGAGATTAGTGAGATTGCTTATAAAACCAGCAACGGAAAGAAGATACCTATTCGGATTATCACCTTGGATCATTCTTGAATTCGTTTCTTCGAATATTTTATGCATCTTTCTTAAAGATTAGAAATGACATTTTCGGAGTGATAATGAAAAATAGTTGTTAGCAGATAAGAAACGGCATGTGGAATAACAGTTTAGGGAACGATTAGATTTAATTGTTGACAAGCCGCGGAGTGATGGAAGTGGGACGTCCAATGACGGAAACATATCCAGAAATTTTTTTATGAATTCAAATTTCGGCTCAAATAACTGGTTTATCGAGGAATATCCGTGGTACAAGTTCCCTTCTTTCGTCCACAAAGTGTTTATACATGGGCCAGATGTCATAGACTTGGCTGAAACTAGCCATAATAAAAATTTTCGGCGAGATCACACACGAAAAATGTCACGCGTTCTGACTAATCAAGATTTATTACAAAAATTATTGTTACATTCAGATCCCTTGGTCACTAGTCTTCGGAAACTTCCTCCACAAAAGAAAACTATATTGTCAAAATATGCATTGGAATTGCTGAACGGTTAAAGTTTGTTTTTCGTTGTTTTGTATTTCTATGCTCGTATTATGTTAAAAAGTGTTGTTATTTTAATTTCAAATTGCTATTACTGCAAAACAAATCCGGTATCTTACCTTGTAGCATTAGGCAGGTTGAACTACTTCTACCTGACCTGCATCGAACAGGTCAACTTAGTCTGTTTCAGAAATGTATAAAGTAATAAAATGGGGAATTCCGTCCAGTTTGGCTGAATATCGTCGTCGCCCATAGGCGTAGGTAAACTTTTTACCCCTGTAGTCCTTTTGCATAGCTAATGAGGTTTTATTACTCTATCGATTACATTTATGATCATTTTAAATACCTGTAGTCCATTTGCATACCTATTGAGGCAGATGATAAAGACACAGATTATAAACACTTCTTTATGGTCTCTTAAACATGTTAGTATTTGCTGTTACGCCATAATGTTAAGAATAATAACGAAATGGTGACATTCACTCCAACGAAAAGATGTTCTAATAATTCTCCACTATCAGTGAGTAAAAAAGTTATTACTTTAAATGTACTCGATTGCACAAGACACGACTACTCTAGTTTTACCATACAAGAAATTGTTGAACGATGTTCCCGAATGACTGGAATTGAAAAATCCACCGTTTTCAAATTATTGCCGGAGAGAAAGGAAGCAGGTCAAGTGAAACCTTCCGAATTTTCTTGCAAGAAGATTCCAGGAAGACTAGCAAAAGTTCTTGACCAAGACACCAAATATGTAATTCGAAGAAAAGTTCACTCTTTTTATTTTAAAAACGAAATACCCGCCCTAGATAAAATTTTTGATGGAGCTTGGCCAAGATGACAGTATTCCTTTGATAACTAGGAAATTCTTAAAAAAAAATATGGATTTTGCCTAGGAAAAGCATAAGTCAAAAGTACTTTTACTGGAAAGCAATAAAATTGTTTGGTGGAGACGAAAAAACTTGAGAAGTATAAAGCAGTACCGTAGAGAGCAAAAAAAAATTATTTTGATGAGACGTTGGTCAATGAAGGTTATATAGTGCAAAAAAAAAAACGGTAAGACAAAAATATAACCAGTGCCCGCCCAGCTTTCATGGAAGGCCTGTTAACGGGTATTAGTGCTTTCGGGAAAAGGGACGGGACTAATAATGGCACACTGGAATGGGAAGCGAAGAGGGATTTTTAAAAGAAGATTGGCTGACCTTTCAGTCGTGCCGGACGGAAGAATACCATGAAGACATGAACTGGGATGTTTTCGAAGACTATTTTGGTGGATGAAATTTGTTTCGGCTGATTCCATGTTGGGTATGGATAGACGGTGCATAGAAAAGACAACAACTTCATCTTGGAGAAAACAAGAAATTATCGACTGACTAACTAACTATAGTATTGAGTTTGAACCAAATTTGATAATGAAAGAACTACTAGCCATAGCAAATTTACACAAAGATCGTTTTATGAAATATGCCGTGGAAGATATAGCAGAGAAATATAATGTAACTGTGCAGCGCTTACCGCCATATTATTGCGAACTAAATCCTATAGAACTTATATGGGCGTAAGTGAAAGGATTTGTAGGAAGACAAAACAGGACATTTAAAATGAAAGATGTTAAGCTAGTGTTTGGTCAAGTCTTAGACTATATAATATATAGTCTAAGGGTCAAGCCATCAAAGAAGTGACACCAGAGAACTGGCGAAAAGCAGTCCAGCATGTGATTAAAGAGGAAGTGGAAATGTGGGATCTTGACAACCTGATCGATTAGACGACGCTCGACTCTTTAATTATAATGTCAAGAGGTAATGACAGTTCATCAGGTGACGTAGAATATAACCTATTATAATTTAATTGTTGTATAATAATAATTACATGCATATATAATGTTTATTTTCTTAAAGTCAAATTTCTTTAAATTTAAATTATTTCTACAAGTATCCCACCTGCACGCCTTTGGCGTACCATTTTCAGTGTTTATGAATAGATAACAATATGCAAAACGCGTAAATTGACTCAAAACCGGGTACTACCTGCGCTTGATGAAAAGAGAGAAGTTTGCAATGCAACCAATGCGAAACTATGATAGTGGCATTGGTGGGTCACCCTGTAGTCCTTTTTCACACCTAATGAGGTTTTATTACTCTATACATTTCTGAAACAGAGTTATAGACGAATTGAAGTACCTGCGTACAATATTTAATAAAAATGGTTATAAAACAAAAAATCACCATAGGAAACTGCCCAAATATGACGTGAAGAGTTTAAAACTAATTTAAAAAATAGTTTAAAGGAATTATAATATAAAAATCTGTTATAATAAGTTTAAACATTTTAAATTCTTTATAGCTATTTTTGGTTGAATTACGATTTGGTTATAACATAGTTTTTTTCTGGAGATCTGATAACAAAAACGAAACTATAGCAAGAATTGCAAAGTTGACCATATTGTCAAATAGTGTTCCTCAAGGTCGCAATATGTCACTCAAAATTTCATTTCGTTTGAATACCTAAGCCGTTTCTTAAATATTGCTTTGTAACATTTTAAATGAACCACCCTGTATAGATATTTTTATACCAACGGTAGTTTATTATATTTTATCATTGCTAGTATAACTAATAAGAACCCAAAAAAATAATTTTAATTTAAAAAAATGGGTTTTATTAGAATTTTTCTATTTATGAGGCCCGAACCATTGCTATTGTGTATTCTCGATACCTAAGTAAAAAATTAGTTTATTTAGTCAAAAAATATAGGTATGAGGGAATTTGTAGTTTTTTTACTGTTGAATTTACTAGCTAAGTTATTTTTCTTTATTACTAAAAAAAATGCATCGTTCTGCAAACGTGGCTGAAAGGCCTGCTTGCAAAGGCACCCTGCATTGCTGATGAGGCTGGACGCTTAAGTGGTTGTTATGAAATAGTCTTTATACTACTAAAAAACCTTCAAAGGCTCTTAAGATTGTCTACAGAATATATTATGTAACCCAAACAACTTTATAAAACACGTAAATTTCACCAGTATATAAAATATGGTACGTATATTCACACCATATATTCCGTAAATAAAAGTGATGGTCGTACATCAGAAAGACCGAAATGGCATTCACATAGAAAAACAAAGCTGTCATCAAATCGTTTTATTATTTCATTTAAAACCAATATTTAAAGAATGTTCAATATTTGTGTCTGCAAATGCCACTGATTTATTCTTATCTAACTAGAGTAATTTAGTCGCGAAATATTTAGAAATAGCTTTCTCGGTATTTCACTTTTTTTAACGAGCCACATGAAAGCCTTTAAATAAATATATAAAACATAACTAAAGTAAAACAATTCGGACAGTCTAATGACCCTCCTAATACAAATTACCTATGCTCCAGATTCGTGAGTCAAAATTTATTCTTGCTCAGCCTCCAGAACGTATTAGTCGTATTACCCTTGTTTCTTGATTAACCATTTATTTAAAGTTTTAAAAATACCTATGGTAATAAGTTACACTTTTTTGTACTATTGCTGTGTAAAGTAGGGCAGCCTTCATGACTTTTCTTATTATTATTTTTAAAGCAATTTCCAAGATGCTGCCATTAAAATCAACTTTACCTCCTCATATGAAGAATATTGGCGTTTTCGATCCTCCCTTCTGCTGTTTGAGAAGTAGAATCCCACTTCACAAAAAGAATTAGCAAATGAATGCACCAACTACCGGTTAATAACACTCATTAGCCATTCCACAAATCGTTAATGAACGGTTAAAATCCTTCTTCTTACGCCAAATTACCGAGAAGCAAAGTGGATTTGCCAAGGGAAAATGAAACAGCGGACACATATTAAACCTTCGGCAACTAAAAAACGCGGGTTTATATTTCCGCTTTACAGATATTATTTTGGCTTGCCGAAATGCAGTTAGCGAGCATTACAGACCTCTAAAAGTAAAATTTGATAAGCTGGCGCCAAAAGATTTATGTAAAATGATAAGTAGACAGCTCTTGAATAACGGGAATGGGGGAACTATGTAGAATGTAAAAATGCTGCATATTTTTTGGCTATAAAGATGAACAATTTTAAATGCTTGCGCCAGTAAGGCTGAGGAGTTATTGTCCAAATTACCAAAATACAGTGAAGTAGATCAAAGCAATCGATCTGAAATATAACGCGCCTTCAATATCTTTATTTCAATATGGTAGAACTCTTATAACTAATTACGACAATATTCTCAATGAAAGATTCTATCGATATAGCTAGATATACACTAGCTCAGTGTTTGATCCCACAAGTACGTTTGTGGGAACGGCAGAAGAACATTCAAAGCCTCTGTGGCAAGTTGTGGATATTCATCACAAACCCTGCACCAAAAATCATTCAGTGAAATTGTTTTGATCAATGATTTCATGCTTGTGTCCGATGGCATTTCTAAAAATAATTCATAGATCTGATTTGACATTTTTTCAGGCTTCTGCAATTCGGATCAAAAAGGGTTTTGAATCCACGAGTTTATTTTCAGTTTCGTATTATGTTCTTCAGGAAAGTAAGATTCAAAAGTCGCTCGCAGATTATTGAGATATTGCAGCAATTCAACAAATGCTTCATTTTGAAATATTTCTATATCACTAAGACTAAGGTGACTAAGGAACTCACTTAGCAATGATAAGCTTTCTATTTCTCTCTTACCAAAACAAGTAATCCAAAAACCTAATTTCCTTTTAAGCGGTTATCTTGTTTTTAGCATTGAAAACTGTTGTCTGTTTTTCTTGTAGTGACAGGTTTAATTCGTTTAGTTTTCCAAACATGTCTGCTAAAAATGCTAGTCTAAATAACTAGCTTTCATCGGACAAACGGTCTTTTAAATTAAAAGGAATATCTATAAGAAAAGCTTCTAATTCTGTTCTTAGTTCAAAAAGCCTTGTCAAAGTTTTACCCCGAGACAAGCATCTCACTTCAATATGAAGCAGTAGCGTTTTATGATTGCTACCATAATCTTCACATAATATGGAGAAAAATCGGGATTGCAGTGGACGTGACTTGATAATTATACTTTTTTACGTACAAAAATTGTTTACTCTTGTCTTTGAAGTCATGATGCACAGTTTCTAAATGTCGGCGTATCTTAGCAGGTACCATCGAACTATTAGGAAGGAGTTTGCTGTACAACATACAGAGAGGTGAGCAGTTGGAATCAACAAATCTAAGATTAATGTATGCTTCGTCATACTTTCGTTTTTTCGCCTTTAGTGTGTCATTAGATGTTTTACTACTTGAACTTGAAACCATAGAACAAGAACTTGACGCCGTCATATCACCTTGACTTGAATTTGACGCATCATCCAAGCGAACCACTTGTGAAACCTGCGTGGATGATTTTATTTTTATTGCAATACCTTTAAGCCAACGGTCAATTCTTCTTTAACACTAATTTGATTTGGCCAATTTTGTGACAAATAGAATCTCTTCACGCACGGAATAAAAGCCTTTACAACCACTACGAACAACACAAGCAAACATAAAATATTGAGCGTGGTGAGAGTAAATTTTGCGGTATGATGCTTGATTAATTAATTCTCCGCGCCAAATAATCCTCCTTTATATTATTATTATACAACCATCGAATCGTCTCGAATTCCCCAGAAACTTCAGGCAGCCAGACTACGCGTCAACGAGAAGCGGCGCGACGAACCGAGGCCATTCGATTGCTTATAGTCCGAGAGCTAATGGTGGCGTATGTTACATTTCGATGTAATAGGTCGGGCGCTTAGGTAACTTTATTCTTATAGGTTCGTCTTTAATACATGTATTCATTTTATTATGTCTGCCGGCGGAGCCCTACCGGATGTTTTGCAGAGCACCGGGGCTCCGCGGAGCACACTTTGAGTAACGCTGCACTAGCTAAATTTAAAAAATGCTGCAGGGACAGATATGTTAAAAGAGCCTCTTAATATAGAGAATTCTACTGTTCGCGGTAGTTAAAATTATCTCAATAATGCAGAACGCACTCGAAATATAGCGTAACAGCGATTACTGTCAATGGGCAGAGCAACATATTTTGCTGGAATTAGTAGAAGTGGAGACGCGAGTACATAATAGTATTTGAACGAATGGTACCCTCCAAGAAGCAGTCGCATCTAGCGGTACTCTTCTAGTGAGAAGTGTAGTCAGCAGAAAAAAAGGAGGAGAAAAAGTTGCTGCATAAGGTGGATGATAACACATATATAATATATATTATATAATATCGATTGGGATGTTTCCCGATGCTCCTTAATCGATCTTTGCCAGTCCATAGGCTCCATTATAGATAAAAAGTCCTCTTACTATAGCATGATCTAGGTTGAACTACTACTTCCGTTTATTTTTCACTAGATTTCTGGCATTCCGAACTAGAACTAGATGAATGAGTGTAGCTCAAAAGCATGTTAAATATAGCTTGAAAATAAATCTTATATATGTAGTTTTTGAAGTGGAACTTCTTTAAGCGCACTGCATTACACAATATGTATGAAGAGTAAGCTGGTGAAAATTTTACACGGACGCGGACCCGAATGGCGAGGCGGACGGAAGTAGAGAGGGAGCTATAGCGTTTGTAAAGAAATCATTCTCAGGTCAAAAAATAATTTTATAATGAATAATATCAAGGAACGTTTTCAGCATGAGCTCCTTGGGTTTCTATACTTTTTCTAAAAATACTTTCGTTGCACATGCAACAATATATTGGGCTCATTTCTGGGGACAACCTAACATCGCACTTCAATCCCGATGTTCTGTGGCAGTGTGACGAAAACAATAAAAATGTACATGCTTGCCATGCAACTCTACCAATATTTGTCAGCCTGTGAGTGTTGCATTCCTCAGGCCCTTAAAAGAAAGCTGAAGGAAAACTTTAATATCCTGGAAAATCCAAAATTCCAAAACCTCTGGCGTTCAAAAAGATGAATTTCTAAGCTGTTGATGCAAACACTTGAGAGCATGGATAAGGTACCACCCAAAAAACAGATGGAGAGAAAAGTGATATAAAAAGAAATATTCCTTCTGGTTTCGATGTTTCGAAGTATGTGGCATTGCACCATTCCATCCCAATCGAGTTTTGGAAACACTACCACAAGACGCTATTAATGAAGACGAGCATATTTGCTCTCTCGCCAATTTTTTTTTAAATACCTGAAGTACAATTTCGGATCTGAAAAATCTCGTCCTAAAAAAAAAGTGTTAGAAGCTGAACCAGATTAAAGCGTTTCAGTGCCGAAACCATCTGAGGCGTCCAGTGACGATGATGGAAATGAAAATCTTGAATTAGATGGCAGCGACAATGATGTCGATAGTACTAATAAAGATGAAGAGGACGTTGAATACTTCTGTCCTACATTAGAAAACATTACCAACGGAAAATTTTGCTGGTGAAATTTTAGAAGGAGAAGAAATCGAAGTTCAAGGCCTGAAATCCGCAGGATGAGGAAATATTTTCAAAATAGTTGAAAACGACATATCCACAGTTCCCTTCAAGGAAGTAGTTGCTTTACTACCAGATCCGACACTTGAGACGATTTTTGATAGGATTTAAAAGTACCATTTCCGGGGAGAAACTAATATAAAAGAAAAAAACTTATTTTAATACATGTTCTTAACTATTCTATTTTTTTTTACATAATTAAACGATAATAGAACAGTGTGATCAATGGTAATGGTACAAATCCGAAAAACTGCTTGACCGAATTTACTAGGGATGAAATTGTGCACTTTCTACTAAAAGCACTAGTGTTTCATACTGTAAAATTGATGCGATCAATCTCGCCCATGCAAGGTCTAAGATTGATCACTCTTTTTTTATAAGATAAGTGGATTTTCCTAACATTTATATTAAAACTAATGTTGTATTAGCCTTTGGACCTTACTATAATACTTGAAGTGAATAAAGATAATAAAAATAGGAAAATGTTTGAAATGTCACAAAAATAAAGTTCAAACTGAACAATCTCAACTTATTTCACGGTAGCCACCAAAAGAAAAAAAAATAGAGATGCCTGTAGAATGGGGAAAAATATTAATTACTATGTTTACCAGCAATCGTTTCCTTTATTTCTAGTTTTGAGAAAGGCTAGAAATGTTCCGCCCAAAACGTCAAATGAGAATAAACACATGATATAGGTTCATGTTCTTAATTAATTATAAATTGCTTGTTGGCGCGTGAAGCTACTCGTTTTCTTTCATACCTCTGCTTGCTGTTAAGTAGTCGTTTCGCATAATTTGACATTCGTTAACGAATTAATAGCAATTAATTATAAATGTAACTTGGAAAATAGTGGCTACGGTTTATACATATTATGCCTTTAATAAAAATTGTTTAGCTTGTTCAAGGAGGTTACAGATCAACAAATGTACAGTGTCTTCTTTGTAAACTACAAAATGTTTCCTTATACTAGGGGTCTGAAAATACCAGTTCTGGGGATCTTTTGAGATAGTTGAAGTTCGATATCGCAATTTTAACAAAGAGGCCAAAATTTTCAATGGCATATTCTAAGCAACTAGTTTGAGGCTACAGTTCAATTCCTTTCACTGTTACTACTATTTTGTTCTGATGTTAGCTATTCTTACTATCATATTATGACCTAAATATAACAAGTTCACGGTCCTTCCGTCTTTCTACACATATTGGTAGCCAAGTGCCAAGTCGCAATATTCCGATAAAATAAATTAAGGAAACGTACGTAGTATCTTGAAATAGTCAATATAATGCGTAATAAGTATGCAAATGAAATCAACGCAACGGTAGTCGTATCTTCTTTGTAAACGCGAGCTCAACGTATTTGATCTAAACTAAACGTGCCACTGCAGGCTCAATAAATCTAAATGACTTTATGTTATCATAGTAAGGTAGAAACGTGGGTAGCCTTTTTACGGTTGGAGATAACTTACACCTTATACAACACAAATTAATCTTTGTTTTACATTTCTCTGATAGCATTGTTTTGTATTGTATAGCTAAAAGCCTAACCTATGACAGTACTTTTAGTATGCAGAACGCTATATTTGATCCAATTGTGTCGAAACTAGATGAACTCCATTACCTTGCTCGGGTTTATGAAGTAATATTCTAATAGGTGCTTCTCGGTGGATTATATTTAGTCTTTTCACTTGAAAATTTAAAGATAGTAGCACGATAAATCAAGGACAAATCTCAACGTATTAGCTGTGCTGATTTCTCATTAATTGTTGAAATTGATCCTACCAGAGTTGACGATGTGTTTTGTCCTCGGTAATTGGACGACCTAGGCGGGGTACCAATCGGGATAACCAAGCTACACTAAACTCTCTTTCTGGTCCAAGCTGGAGAAGACGGCTGGGCTCCTACTCAGATAAGGAAGGCCCCAAGCAAATGGGCAGTGATCCCTCGGAAAGACCCTTTGAAAATAAAAGGGTTATCACACCGCTCTGCACAAGATGTTTCACAACGGCATAGCCGGTACTCTAACAAAAGATACGCGTTACTACGCTTTGTAATATTAACAAAAACAACTATCTGGCAATCATCAACCAGCAGTTGAAAACTTAACCGCCACAAGGCGGTAGGTAACTGCTGAACGAGAAGGCTTCAACTTTTCATCTCATTTGTTATATATCCTATTTCATGCGCACCTTCGGAAGGCGCTCGCTGTCACACGTGTCGGAGTACTGAAATCCACTTGTAATAGTAATCTTGTGATAATCGATACGACAATTTAACGGATGCACAGAGAAAATTACGATATAATCTGCAGGTACAATTACAACGTTACAAAAGGAAATATCATACCGCAGATGTGTCCTGAATAATGAAAAATACACCATTCTAGCCATCTGTTGACCTAGTTCTTGTCTCACCACTCTCACCGCAAAGCATCCAGAAGACAACGTTTTACCCAACCCCAAGATATGCTCCTCAAAACGAAGCTGTGTATTAACCCAAACACCCAGAAACTTAGACATTCCAGAAGTCTGAACAGCACTACCCTTAAGTTAGACATCCTCTGGATCACAACCAAATGCAAGAATATTTGTCTCACACCAATTCTTAATTCCGCAACATCATCATTATGGAATGGGCCATGATATCGTCGGAGAATATTGTGAAACTTCCACCAATGTCGACGCTAGTTGAGTCATTGATATAAATTAGGAACAATAAGGGTCCAAGAACCGATCCCTGAGGGACTCCTGACTCAACCCCCAATGCTGATGACCTCTCTCCACCCGACACAACCAACTAAGTACGACCATCCAAATAGGATGCAAGCCAGGCCAGGGCAGTACAGCGGAACCCCTAGCACCTTCTGTGCCAGCAGCATTCTATGATCAACGCAGTCGAAGGCTTTTGATAGATCACAGAACACTGCCGCCACAGCATCATGTCCATTAATACCCAACTATATATATTTTAGAAGGTTTTGAATAGCGTCATGAGTCCACCTAGACTACCAGAAGTCAAATTGGCATAGTGTGATGGCATCAACGCCTCGAAAATAGTTCCACATCCGAATCTTAACAAGCCGTTCAACGATTTTTGAAATTGTAGACAATAAAGAGATTGGACGATAATTAGAAAGTTCTTTACGGTCACCACCCTTAAAAAATTGTATTTAAATAGCTGCAGACATAGGCAAGACGGAAATATGCCCCTATGCCAGCAGTCATGAATGGCAAATATCAAACTCCAAAGCACACTCCGGTAGCTTTGGCAGCACTTCTGCAGAGATACAATCTACCCCATGAGATTTCTTGTTCTTCAACGTAAGTATGGTTGCCTTTACCTCATGGAGATCTGCTATCAGGAAAAGAAATGAACCAGGAACAGAATTACTTCTTAAAAAATCGAGAGGGTTGGCATCTGTAGAAATATTCGGCAACGTTACAAAAGAAATTATTCAGCAAGCCAGGGTCAACCTCAGCCACCGAAGCACTTCGTCTGGTCTTATTTCTCAATCCAATAGCTATTACCCAGCTTTCTCTAGACTTGTTTGAAAACGATGACACTCGTCGCCTGTAGTAAACATTCTTCCTTCACTCCCAAAAATCAATAAAACTTAATTAAAACCTTTTTTTATTTCAAATTATAATCTCGCACTGTTTATGAAGTTATTACTATTTATTTAATTAATTATTTGTTTATGCCACTGTGTTGGTCGAAAACATCACATACAAAAAGGCGAAGTCTCATTATATCCTATTTTGCCCATATTCCATTCGATGATACCAAAGCTATAATGGCAATATTTTACTTACAAGCCTACACCAAATCTGTTTTTCTCTAAGCTTTGTTCTTTACCATTTCAAAGGACATTTTCGCTGCAAAAATGGTTGATTTTTTTGCAAAACAATACTTTCATTCATATTAGACGAAGTGGAAGTAAAATAATTTAAAAGCGCTGCCAAAGTAATCAATACTTCTTGATTAGGTTTTCTCCCTTAAATCTTTCGACATAAAAATGCGATAAAAGATAAATTAGATTTTTCCACCTTTTACAAAATAAAAACTCGAAACACAAATCAATGAAATAAAATTAATTGATAGATCTGTACCTGTACAAAAATCGGAAATAAATATAAAGTAATCTACTGTACAATCATTTCCAGCAAACGTACAATGCGTATATAATAAATAAAAAAAAAATAAAAATATATGCAGTGAATAAAACGGGATTGAAAGGGGTAGGTGTGAAACATACACCAAAATCAAGCAAATAAATGATATTTAAAAAAATGCATTTCCTATTGTTCCACCCAATTTTAGAACGCTTTTTATTTGATCCAATTTCTTGAAAGTTGTGGGCCATTCTGGCTCCAAACCAAGCGTGGACGCTTTAAAATTCCGCTTTGGAATATGGGCACTAGAAGTACAAGTTCCTAGAGAAGCAGAAATACCTCTTCAACATAGCTGATAGTCTTATTATTAGGAAATATTACTTAGAACAGCTGATGTAGCAGTACTTAGAATTTTCTTTAACACCAGCCGCAACCTTCATCCACTCACTCCCCGTAAGAATATATTAAAAAACGATATTCCCGAATTGAAGTACAATGAATGGGCTGCATCAAATTGTCGACCATCATAAATGATGATGAGAGCTGGTAATGAAGTGGTCTAAGTTCTAATATTTAAAGGTCAAACGTTTGCCAGCTGGAGGTTAGTTTGGGCATATTTAATAAACCTTCTTGGTCCCCAGTTCCTTTTAGAATTCCAAGTAGAAAGTGAGTCCTCTCTGCAGTCATTTATTTTGGTCCGCAACTCGTGTCTCCTTTAAAAAAAATCTCGAACCATTGGCCCCTTGAGTGTCTCATTGTAAATAATCTCAAACTGTTCGATATTTAACGTAATAACTCGATCATTTTTGTGTTGGCGGCACGAGCCATTACATTCTGTGCGTATGACTAGTATTTATCCTATGACCGATAGGGCTCATTTTCAGTTCTAGGGCCTCGAAAACTAGTTATGAAGATAGCTCTGGGTCATAACCAATCATAATCTCTATATTAAGATCTTTACGCTTTCAAACTTTTCATAACCCCGGTCTGCAGACGTCTCTTAAACGGTCCTTTCACAAGGCGACCAAAAAGACGTGTACAAAGGAGGAGTCAATTTTTTGCAGCAAATTTTAGTCAAGTCTTTTAGTGGGCTAATTGACAGGCTAAACACGTGAACTCTCTTTTCTTGTTCGAATCGGAAACATTGCGGCTCGAACTGCAACGATGCCATGTTGTTATTTAATAGTTTCTTCAGAAGTGTTACGTAACTGCAAGGGTCGGAAGCTTAATTTGAATTGACAAGAATTTTGTGGTGTAGATAAATAACGACCTAGTTAGCTAAAATATGATTATCATTGCCATTGCTGCAAATATGAGCCTATAAAGTAATTGTAGATCAAATGATAATTCTTAAACTTATTGTCTATAATTTATATTATAGAAATGCCTGAAAATTGCTTTGGAAACGTGTTATATCGAATGATAGTTCTATTAGCTCCTAACGGTTGTTTTAAGAGACAATAATTATGGATTCATTTTTTGTTTTTTGCTTTTCTTGAAAACGATATCCGACTTGATATCGAATCGAAGAAATATAGGTACACATTTCATTAGGGTCACTAAACTTGCACTTGTGCAGTTTACATCCTTGAGCCTGGGCCGAAGTGGCTCTATAACAATTCAAACCAAATTTAATCATTTGTGGAGCCAAAGGCAATCAATTCCAGGGTAAGAATAATTATGGATTCCTCATACAAGCGCAAATTATGTATATAGAATGGTATCAGAAAAATCTGAAACATAGATATATTTGAGAGAAACGTGACATAACACACTTCCGGTTCGTCTTCGGTCGAGTTAACACGTCCCGTAGCGGCTCTTTTGTCACCTTTGGCACAGGCCATACAGGCCATTGGATGTACACGTGGTAAAAGGTTTAGTGATAGTTTTCCTCCCCGAGGAAGAATCGGGTGTCCTAGCCAGAAAAAAATCCCCATTCACGCCGGTACTCCGGCAGGGTGAGGCCGGATACTCCCTTGGGATCATTTTTGTCTGTGCCTGTAAAAATTCAAAAGTTTTTTGCTGTAAAAATCGGTGGTCGTAACATGGTTTAGAACCAGACAAGGTTTAATGAGCTGGCAAATTGCGCATGTGCAGCAGAAGCCATTGCCTTTTGTCGTTAAGACAAAAGTGCATCATTAGAAAGAAAGACGTGAAATAAAATTCACATGAATGATAACCGAAAATAACCAAAAAATAGAGACCTGACAGGTTGACCCGTGCTGCAGGCAGAAAGACGGATTTGGCAAGTCTCAACAGTCTGGGTCTGGCTGAGAATCCAAAAAATCGTAAAAGAGGTTTTTTTCGTATTATGTTTTACTCTGTTAACACTTAATATTTTAACAGTTGATAATAAATAGTAGCAGTAGGCCATTGGAGAACGTTCTCTGCCAGGATTTGCAATCTCTGATTATGGAATCATGCTTGAAAGAGGCTGGACGAACATGTCTTGTATAGAGAACGTGTGGATAAAAAGCAGATAAGGATGGAAATGAATGGAATCCGTTGGATATTTTTCATATAGGTTTCAAATTTAAATTCTGAATTTAGGTAGAACGACGCCGTTACCACCAAATCCATGAAAGTGCCGAGGACAAGGAGCCAACATAGTCAAACTTCTGTGAACAATGGAAGAAGATAATAGATTTAGTGCATATGGCTACAGCATGTAGAAGTCGTCCTACATTTCTAAGCTCTGTGAAGGAATGAGTTAGCGCTTTGGAGCAGTCGATGGATGGTGTTGAAGTCGGTTTCTGTCAAGTACAATAAACAAACTAACAATATGTTGAAGTGAATTGAGTGAATTGACTGAAATTTCATCAGATGTTGATTTGAAGTTGTTTTTAAGAAAATGCACTACCTTATGTCTATAAATGTGGATTTTCAGAATGTATTTATTTTTAATACAAATATAGAAATATGTCAGAAATTGAACCTCCTCTTAGATTGCCTAAAGCCAAGAACATAGATGAGAACAGGCTCAACGTCACATTAAATGATCTGCCAGTTGGTTATGGTTTTGTGTTAAGTGTCGTCGACTCTTCTGGCTTTTGTTACTTTAGTCTTTAATCGGATGCAACTATCTATTTTTGGTTGTAATTTTCTATTTTACTTTCTTTTTGCTTTTGTTTCTTTCTACTTTTACGATTTTTTAAGGATATGCCAGAAACTTAAGACTTAAATATCATGTGCGTTACAAACTAAAGCAAATGTTGCAGAGTGAAATTGCTCCATGAAATTACATTATTGTATCTTTAATCTGTTTCCAAAATGAAAAACTGAAGAAAAATGGAGCAGAGATATTTTTGTTGCCATTTTTTATCTAAAAAATAATGCTATATTTAACTAGGGTCATATATGCTTAGAATTCACTGTGGTGTCACACTATCATTGATCTAGGAAGTTGTGAATAAATTTAAAAATATAATTTTAATTTTCTCAGTTAATTCTTACATTTGACAACAGTGTGGTGCGAACGCACTTCTGGCGGTACCTTGCCGGGTCATCTCATCAGTCAGTCTATCAAGTAAGGTTGTACCTCATTATCTCCACTTGGTAACTTAACACTTGCTCCTGACAGGCTACTTTGCACCACTTTACCGGTTTTGACCGATGAACTTCAACCCACGAACCATGCGCCACTAAACTATGTTTACTCAGTGCCGACATTTCTAATGCTACTAAACTAACTAATCCAAAATACCTTTACTTATTGTGGTTTTTAAGGTACCTATATGTTTTAAAAACAAGTTAAAAAATTATAATAAGTAATTAGTAGCTAGGGTGAAATCGAGATTTATACTATCATATTCGGACAAAACATATGTTTTATACACACGCCCTCTCACCACGAAAATATCTGCTTGATATGGGAGGAACTTGATGAAATTTGCTAGCCCTATGTTAGAATTTGTACTTAAGGGAAGGACGACAATTTCCTTTTTAAGGTATAACATAGAAAAAGGCCGAAGGTGTTATGTGTTTTGAAAATATTGCTTGATAAGTATATGTAGGGTATTTTTTAGGGTTTTTGTAGCCGAAAAAATCCAACTTTAGTATTGAATGGATCAGTTGAGGAAGAGCTGTTATGATAATAGGTGATGTGAAAGTACGTCCAGCTGCAGTGTTTTTATATGCATTTTAAAATTACTAAGAAGTCTTTTGAAAATGTTTTGTCTATTACCCCAACACCACATTACCAATTATTAAATTTGAAAATATCATTCTTAATCACATAATAAAAGTGTTAAAATCGTACGTACCCCTCAGAATTAATATATTATTATATCCACGAAGCAATGATACCAGTGTCAACTCAACATTTTTCTTTTGAATATGGTGGCAATATATCGTTTACATAACTTGTTATGACGTCTGCAAGACATCGAACAAGGCAGAAAAGTAGCATGCCAAACAAGATTTTTTTTTCGTCAATACTTTTGATTTCGTCCTTTTACCAAGAATTAATCTTTGCCTGGGATTCGACATTACCAATATAGATTTTACTTTGTAATAATTATTAAATGCAGTTTTGCCCGTTTCGGATTTACGCCAACAATAATACAAGCGGAATTTAAAAAGTTGTCTTGTCGTTTACAAGCAAGCCACAATTTTCAAATCTACTGGCATTTTTAGACTACTGATATCACAATACCAGAATAATTCCTGCTTGGTACCAAAAGACAATAAGGATTAGCTTTTAAGGTTGCGGAGGGTTTTTATGGCCTTATTACCCGAATTTAATAATTTTGTAAATGGCTCAAAACTTGTATTGGATTCCACATGATTTCAGATGGTTTTGGAGCTTTTGTTGATTGTCGATTAGGGTAATTCGGAAGAGATGAACCACATTTTTATTTTTGATTGATGATAGGGTGTCGCTAGCCGCCACACCGGTCTACTTGGGGATAATACTAATTATATAAAGAAACAAAGGAAAAAACATGTCTCGTTCATTATGTAATAAAATTAATTTGTTGTTCATACTTTCATACTTCGTATTCTATTTTGACGCAATGCCTGGGTTCTTTGGGTTACCTCAGATGAAATTCTTATCTTGAAGTATGTCTCAAGACAAAATATATATGCCAATTGGCAACTTCTTCATGGTATTTATTCTTAGTAAGTGTATTGCACATAGATCACATTATTGTTAAGGATCATCAATTTTTCTGCTGCATCACATATTATATCAACAACTAAATTTGAAGCGTTTTGCAACTAATAATTTTGACAAAGAGACATCAGATTCTATTAACTCTCGACACTTTAAA
>JAEQML010064107.1:0-22360 GCA_016904865.1 Pissodes strobi | reverse complement strand
TGTTCAACACACTTTCGCCAGTTTTCTGTAGTGACATTAGAAAACTCTGTTCTGTATCTAATGTTAGAATTAGTGGTTCTACAGTTTGGTCCATTGATGGATCTAGAATTTACATTTTATGTTCTTTAATAACGTGTTCAACACATTTTCGCCAGTTTTTTGTAATGCCATTAGAAAACCCTCCTCTGTATCTAATGTTAGAACTAGTGGTCCTACAGTTTGGTCCATTCATGGATCTAGTATCCACATTTTATGTTCTTTAATAACGTGTTCAACACATTTTTGCCAGTTTTCTGTGGTGATATTAGATATTGCGTTTGTAAATAAATTTTTAAGGTGTGTTAATTTGTAGGTCACACTGTTTCTAGCCACTTTGCATATTTACTTGAACCCAAATAAGCCCTCTAGGATTAAGTTCACAGTGGTATGGAGCAAAATTATTTAAGACGAGCTACACCTGGCATCGACCCCCTCCGATTTAGCTGATTTTTTGTAGGCATGTTACCCACCTAGAGGGTAGATAAAAGCCAAAATATTAGATCCCGCAAAAATTTATTGGCTAAACTGTAGCCATTTTTCGTTTTTTTTAACATTTTTTACTTGAATTTGGGTATTTTCGATTACGCAGAGGTTTTTTTGTTCTAAGTAGCTAAAAATTGGTTATCTAGTGTAAAATTGACCAAGGAACAAGAATATGGCCACAGATTTGACCTACAATAAATATCTCAAAATATTGGCCAACAACTCTCAAAATTTACCAAAAAAGCCCCAAATCTTAGGGAAATGTTCAAAAAATTGTGTCATTAACTATACGAGGCGGCCATCTTATAGAGAAAGAACCAGCGAATCCAATGAGCATATACCCAGATTTTTAGGACGAACCGTTTAGAAATTGCGCAACTTCTAAGTTGGAGGTTTTCGTTTTCTTTCAAAAATCTCAATTTTGGATCTCGTGGGACAATGTCCGACAGGCCTATTTTGAGATGTAGCTGGCCTTCTTGGGGCGCTTGGTGCGGTAAGCGCCAGGAGAGTTCAGGGCAGGCAAACCTGCCAAGCATGCGCGTTGGATAACTTGCCTACCAAGGGGCTTCGGCTGTTGGCGTCCGTCGCTGTGCTGTGCACGGGCCAGGTCCTTTCCCTCTTCTCCTTCCAACCTCACCTGCTCTACTGTCTCTCCCGTCCAGTCTCCTCTAACGTAGTTGACCAGGTGGCATCAGATGTTTTGACTGCCTACTAGGCGTCGCGTCGTGGGGTGCATTACCAACCTAATTTCGAGCATTTGTACCTCTCCAGTGGTCAGGGGTGTTTTTGGTATATAGTGTGACCGTCTAAATAGTGTATTGATATTTTGTAATGAATGAGATCCATGAGGTTCTTGCCAAAGTAATTATATTTATTTTTATATGAAACAAAATAATAAAAGTCTTTAATGAGGCCTTCTCTAAATCCTTAGAGTGTACATTTTGTCCAGATCAGAGGAAGTCAAATATATTTTGTTAAGCTTCTCTTCAAGTGCTACTTCACAAAACACATGTGGAAGTGGACCTGTTGCAGTTTTCATGTCTTTTGGCTAATTTATTTCCTCGGCTGACAAATTTGGCATCAGGAGTGACACATCCACTTCTGATTCGTCGCTGTAGATGTCGGTGACTATTGTAATGTGCCTGTTTGCCGAACAACAACATTCACTCCACTGAAAAAACTCGAAGTTTCGGATGGTCTGGGGTCTTGGTGAGGGCATCATTTAAAGAAGGCTCATCATACTGGTCGACCAGTGAGAGGAGACTGGACGGGAGAGACGGCAGGGCAGGTGAGGTGGAAGGGAAGAAAGGGGAAGCGCCTGGCTCGTACGTACACCGCAGCGCCGAAGCCCCCGGGTAAGCAAGTTACCTAAAGCGCATGCTTGGCAGGTTTGCCTACCCTGAACTCTCCTGGCGCTCCGGCTAAGGGCACTGCGCTGCAGCACAGCGCACGTTTGTCATTTTCTGTCGCTTCCCGCTGCCCGCACCAAGCGCCCGAGGAAGGCCAGGTACATCGCAGAATAGGCTTGCAGGTCGGACATTGTCCCACGAGATTAAAAATTGAGATTTTTGAATGAAAACAAAAACCTTCAAATTTAGAGCAGTGCAATTTCTAAACGGTTCGTCCTAAAAATCTGGGTATTTGCTCACTGGATTCGATGGTTCCCGGTTTTTTCAAAATATTTCCCTCGGATTTGGGACTTTTTTGGTAAAGTTTGAGAATTTTTGGCCAAGATTTTTCATAGGTCAAATCTGTGGCCATATTCTTGTTCCTTGGTCAATTTTACATTAGGTAACTGATTTTCAGCCACTTAGTACAAAAAACCTCGGCGTAATAGAAAATAAGTCAAAAATGTAAAAAAACGGAAAATGGCTATAGGTTAGCCAATAAATTTTTGCGAGACCTAATATTTTAGCTTTTGACTACCCTCTAGGTGAGTAACATGCCAACAAAAAATTGGCCAAATCGGAGGGGGTCGATGCCAAGTGTGGCTCGTCTTAAATAATTTTGCTCATGGGGGCAAGCCGGATCAGTTATATCCCGAGTTCTGGCAATTTAGTCAATAACTTACTTACAGGGCCGGACGCATAGATGTGGGGGCCCGGGGCAAAGAAATAAGTGGGGCCCTTTCAATTAGTAAATATCTATTAATACTTTTATTGTTACATTTGAAAAACAAATTTCCACTATTATAGAATACATATTTTTTTGTCATTGTTATAAAATTTTTGAATCCAAGGTAATCTTTTTTCCACCGTACGATTTCTCCCCTTTCAATTAACAAGGATTTTCTTTCACATTTTCCTCAACGAAAATTGATGGGTTTTAAAACGTACCATAATTTGGTCCTGCCACCGTTGGTATTTGTGGGCGAGAAATCCATAGCAGGGAATTGTGTACATCTTTTGCCAGCTCCAGTGTCCGAAAGAGAGGTAAAATAGATGTTATTGGCCGCAAACTAATACGTAATGTTGAAATGAAATTCTCAATCCAGAAAGGTGCTGATGAACAACCAGAAGAAAATATTTCTGACGATAATTTGAAACAGAGGGCCAACTCCAGCCACGTCATGACTGAGAAAATTGAACTGCAAGAAAGGGTATCTTGGATTCAGGATGGCGATCTATTGCTAACAGAATTTAGTACGCATTATCTAAAAATTTCCCAGATCCTCTCACCAGCTCAGAAGAGATGCGTACATTTATACTCAGCGGACATGATCCCAAACCGAGCAAAAAACATCTTTGGGATCATTGCCTTGATATGAGGAACCAAATGGTTTATGAAGCAATGAAGCGAGAGAGGTTTGTGCAAATAATGCGTCGTCAATTTTGAGCAATATCAAGGGAACAATTCTTATGGATTACCTATATCAGTTCCTCGTCTTTGCGTTACTGGACAGTACAACTCTAACATAGATGGATCTAATTTACTAGACGAAGCTTTTTCAGCTAATCGGAGTAGTATTCGGAAGTAATTGCACAAGTACATCAAAATTACCGATAATTTTGCATGACACCGTGTTGTCTAAAAACTGCATGAGTTCATTTTCATATTGTGGAGAAAGAGCCCTTTTTCCAAAATATGAAAATGACCGAATGCAATTTTTCTAGAACAACATGCCCGAATGCAAAATTATCTGGCTATTTTTATGCACGAGTGCAATTCGGGGGAATATTTCCCGAATAAGGACATGGCTTAAAAAAATACATTTTTAATTTTTTTTTAATACAAAAACGTACATGTAACTATAAACAAAGTAAGCAGACGCAAAAACACGATTTTTTTAATCCGAACCGAGACATTCTTAATAATATGTTTATATTCACTTGATTTTGACGATATTTATAAATTGTCGCTGTCATCGTAAGTTTACAATGGAATTACCATATATACGTACGATGCAATTATCGCCGTGCTCTTTCGGTTTCTACAGTGCAATTATCGCTGTAATTTTCAGAGGATTGCACTCCTCTAGTGGGATTTTTTATATATGAGGGAAATATTCGCTGTAATTTTTCGGTAATTGTACTACTTTAATGGGATTTTTTATTCATGAGGGAAATATTCGTTCAAAAGAATGGGCATTTTTGCTTGGTCTTGGACGCTGCAATTTGCAATGCTGGGACCGTTTACAGGGCAATGTTTCAATTGAAATTTCGCAGAGCCATCATTCAAAATTATTCGCCACGTTTCAAAAACGAAGCAAAGAGAGCCGGAAGACCCTCAATGTCAACAGCGCTTCTTTTAACATAATCCCAGATTAAGTTCGGTACGACAGCACAAATCATCTCCTTGTATCAATTCCCAATACCAAAACGAAGACGTAATGCAGAGGAGGGTCGCTTAAGTAATACAGGGACAATTAATTATTATTGATGCCTCTCATGATATAAGGCACTATGCTATATTAGCCACTTCTTATTGGTGGATTAACGTCACTTTCACTTTATCTACGGTCAGTCAGTTTATTCCACCAGGTCTAATTGGTCTAGGGTCGGATTCTGTGTTTGCAATACGGGCGGCCCGCGTTCAGTTCCCTTCGGGGTCAAAATATGTCTTGCTTTTTATTTTTTAAGATTATGTTTGTTTCTTATTGTAAATTTGGGTTAGTTTCAGTTAGTTTTGTTTGGGTGCGCCCCAGAGCGAGCGAAGCGAGCGAAACGAGCGGATGGCCATGCGTGAAGAGTTAACAGTACCCTAAAGTGACGTTAATCCACTAATCAGTTCACACTATAGCATAGTGCCGGAGGATTATCAAGGATCGTATTATGCTCATAATATCACATGCGATAATCTTTTAGAAACACTAGCAGAGTTCTTCGGACCGCAATGTGCTACTTTTCATTCGTAATTCTATTTAAACGATTCGCAAGAGTCAAATGCTAATTGTTTCCAACAAAAGCTTTACTAAGTACTACACGAAGGTCACAAAATTGCAGGTAAAAATCCTATTTGCTACAATTGCATTGGTTATCGCTATAAGATAAAGGAAACCTATGGGTTGACAAATATAACGGCGAAGACAATTTTAAAAACTGTGCATAATTTATTTCCAAATTGCTATAAATGAAATCAACAGGCAAGTAGAGTATGAGAGAGCAATTTTCAACTACACCAATTTTAATTATCACGAATGCACGAGTATTAATATCATAACCCTTGAAACTGACATATTTCCGATAACGAATAATAAATTGCAAAAAAGCAATTTCCCAGGCAATAATTGCTTTTGTATATTTTTTGCGATTCCAAAATAATATCCATAAAATCATTAGTAAATAATTTCTAAATAATTCGTTTTATTATTTAGTTAGTAGTCGGATATATCTTTAATTAGTAATTTTAGCAACATTAAGGAATTTATTTTTTAGTGTTAGTAGATGAGAATATTCATGGATTTTGAAAATAGGGCGTTGCTACAAGGCAGAAATATTAATCCAGGTGCTAGTTTGGGTTAATTGCGATAAATAGGAAATAAGATGATGAATTGCTTACTGTTCAGGACATTTTTAGGACAAATGAAGTGGCGTATAGACTTTGTTAATTTTCCGGACTGGTTGACCATTGTCAAGTTAAATTAAATCTTCCTGACCAAAATTTGGCAATTTTTATTAGGTCAGCCTAAGTTAACCATTTAAGCGATGAGTAAAGGCTGTGTGCATGTACGAAACATACTAAATAAAACACATTTTGTATTCCATGCAAAATTTTTAATCCAAAAAGGACTTCCTTTACATAAAAGCGTAACAGGGCGCTTTTGGCCTAAGCATCTGGTTTACTTGTCAGTGGAACCGAAGAACATTCCAATGAAGAGAAAACAAACAACACCTATAGACAATGGTCACATCACAATTAACAAGTTACAAGTCACATTTTAAAAAGGGGTCAGATAATTCTAAATTAAAAAACAAAAACAAAACCACGCTTTTTTTCCTTTGGCGTTTCACCAAAAGCCTGGTTCAGCCATGGTTTTTGTTTTTTAATTTAGAATTATGTGACCCCTTTTTGAAATATGACTTGTAACTTGTTAATTATTGTGATGTGGCCATTGTCTATAGGTGTTGTTAGTTTTCTCTTCGATGATATGTTCT
This sequence comes from Pissodes strobi, assembly GCA_016904865.1. Lineage (NCBI taxonomy): Eukaryota > Metazoa > Arthropoda > Insecta > Coleoptera > Curculionidae > Pissodes > Pissodes strobi. The sequence continues at coordinate 16,244 of JAEQML010064107.1, read as the reverse complement.
TCGGCCCAACGACAATAACACTGATGATGGCTTAGACAGAAAGTGATCTGTTACGCTTCTATAGGAAGTCCTTTTTGGATTAGAAGTTTGGCTTGGAATACAAAACGTGTTTCATTTAGCATGTTAACAAAGGCAAGGCATAGCTATTTAAAGCTTTTCGAAATCATTTTTATAATATGCTTTCAAAACTTTGATAATGCTGGCGGGGTTTCTTTCGCGCGCACTTCCTTCCAGCTTACATTTTAAATACATTTTAAATTTATTTTATAAAAATGGTATAAAATTTACTGGTACTTTTTGCATACTTCCAAAACTAATAAACAATGCCATTTAAATTTCAGATATGCGGCAGTGTATCTCTGTGCAGGAATAGAGAATCTACTAGAAGAGATTCTACTTCAATGCTTGCCGAGTGACTCGGATGTAAATTTGACTGCTACGCTCTTGGAACATGCCATTGCGAATAACGGAGACTTATGGGGCCTTTTGCAGCCATATGCCCATCTTAACGCCGGAAGAATAGCTTCAGGTATGTTTTATCGAATTGTTATACAGAGTTTTGGGATAGTTTGGGATTACACTTCCTATCTATGCGGAAATATTTAAATGTTTTTTTATATGCTAATCGATGAAACACATCAAACCAAACCAGAACTAAACAAGGCTAACCCGAATTAACCAAGCTTAACAGACATTTTAATGACTGCAATTTCTTAACCGTTCAGCGATATGGATGAAGAAAAAGGCGAATTTTGGAAATAGAATGATTCAAAGATCGATGGAAAAGATACAAGAATATGATTTTACAATTGAACATCGAGCAAGAAAAGAAATTGGTAAAGTAGTTGCGTTGTCGAGAAAAATATGAAAAGGAAGTTGGAGAAGAAATGAGTTAAGCACAAAGAAACGTGATTGAAGAAACACATGTAGAAGTAGGACATAGATAAATTGAAGTGACATACATAGATGAATTGAAGTAATGGAGTATGAATTAAAGGAAGAACATCCAAGATGGAATGAACGAAAGAAACATGTCAAGAAACTGATTGCAGAATGTGAAATATATAGAAGAAATAAGAGGCAGAAAGAAGGAGCTGGAGAATTTATAGAAACTAGTAGAAAATTAGAGATATATTAGAAGTACAAGAAACATATACATATGTTAGTAGGAATTGATTATTTTACAAGATATGCGACAGGAAGTGTGATTAAAGATAAAGGTGGAATAAGAGTGAATAAAGTATTAAAACGATGGTTTAAAAAATATGTAAATTCCGAGAATTTATTGAATTAATGGATAGTGACACATAATTTCTTAACATGCCGTGATATTTCATAGTTTTAATGTCCTGCTGGAATCTTCCCCCCTGTTCTCAACTAAAATCTTCTAGGTTATCTGGAAAGAGATCTAAATGGTTATGAAGGTACTGAGCATCTATGCTTATGTCACAGCCACGAATATTTACGTTGGATAGCCTATTTTTCACAAATTTTACGTAATTGGTCGGTATAAACAATTAATTATTAAATCATTTATCACCACAAAGGAGGGGGTGGTAGTTAACTTTATAATTCACCATTTAATTAGTGGACTGTATCATAACAGGTTGGTAGCGGTTTCTTCCATAGGGTGTGAAGTGAAACATGTATTTTAGTTATTACGTAGTTAAATAATGCAAGATTTAATTTGCATTAAATATGACCAATATCTAAAATGTGAATCTAAATACTGTACATCAGGGTAACTATGCGTAAATATCTAACAAAACTTCATGATTATTTAATTTAACTTTACTGAATTTAATAAAACTTTCTTTATTTCCAAATTTCAACTGACTGCCTTTTCGTTCACACTAAATATTTTCCCAACTTAACATCAACAGAGATATAAGACTTTGAACATTTGATTCGAATGTCGAGTGCAGGAATATATTTATCTAACTACAACATTCCAACCGCCATTTTACTTTATTCAATCTTCATCAACAGGAGAGACCCTACCGCGTTTCTGAGAAAATACATAAAAAAAAATTTAGAAAAGGAGATCAGAGTACACCAGATATTTTCTAAATATCTATACAAACAAATGAGAAAACAACTAAATATCTTAGCGTCAAACAGAGCTTCACTCCAGCTTAGAAGGAACTGATAGTGAAAAATTTCAAATTGAAAGAAAAATTTTAAGTTTGAGAATTTCAAATTAGAAACTGAATGTATTTACGTATGTCGATGCGTAGGCTAGAACGAGTTATCGCCGAGCGTACAAATTAGGTCTTAGCTCAAATGTCAGAGAGTAGGGGGTGGGTTTTATTTATAGGGCGCCACGGGCTTGTAGACAGCACAAGCGAGAAATATCCCAAAGTTGAAATATGAAGTCAGTGATAAACAAGCACTCAAATATTAATCAAAAGTAAATCCAGAACGTTTCAATTATTGAGCGCAAGTAAATCACCTACCGCGTTTAGCGACCTTCTCCATTGGAATATTAATCACAAGTTATTAAATAAAACAGGTAAATAGACAAACAAAGAATCGGTTTATTACTATTAAATGAAATATATCATAGCTGTTCATAAAAAGAAGGAAAAGATATGAGAAAACGACCAGTAATTCTAGCAGATTAATTTATGGTAACACTATATTTCAACGAGAAATAGTAGGCTTCATTTGGCTACTTGACGAAATAAATCACAAGGTTAATCTAAACAAACGCCGAAATATTCAATTGTAATTTATGATGAACGCTTTAAGCCTTAATTAGAAACAACGTCAAAATATGACGAAGGCCAGCGATTCTGCAAATATCTACTCGTTATAGGTAATTTCAAATAACTCAAATAATCACTTAATCTATGGCTAATTAACCGGCGTCAAATCATGATTCGTTACAGGGCCGTATTACTCACTAACTGTTTATCTGGGTATCAGTTAAGATACGTTGGTAACCGCCGCAAAAAAATAACCTGTTAGACCTGGCGTTATTGTAGCAACCAATCAATTATAGACTTTAAGGTATGCCCAATTAAGCGTAAGTACTCCCCGGTCAAGTTACCGGTAGGACAAAGACAATGAACGGTTTGTTTGAATAAGGAAGACAATATCAAACGCCACAATAAAAATTAGGAATAACGCAAAGTCTGCTAGGCCGTATCAACAATAGTAGTTATCTGATCTACAGGTATCTAACGTAAGCCAGAAATCGTGAAAAATTGAGAATATTAATAAAAACTAGTTCGACCTATAACATTATTGCGTCAGTCAATTAAAAGTTCAAAATTTAATCCAAAATCGGATCGGTTCTAGATCAAACGGATTTAACTGAATTTTAGAATTTAATTAAATAAAATCAAGCGTCTTAGGCTAGACGAAATTGGCCTAATATTCAAAGTTCATTTAATAGAAAATAAGAATAAGATAAAGGTTATCTTAGATAAGGAGAAAAAAATTAAAAAGTTAATCTTTGTTTGAAAACAACGCAAAAGAAATAATAATTAGAATTCGGAAGTTAATTGCAGGCAATTGTCACAAAATATATATTGAAAATATAAATTTCTCACTTGGCTGATGAGTAGCTCCTCAGGCAGCTTTCAGAAAAGAACTGCTCATGGTAGAAAAAATACTTCCTTGACAGGCGAAGGACTGCAAGACTCTATAAGTAGTATCGCTAGACAGGCGTAGTCAAGGAGAACCCTGTCGTTAGCGATGCTCGGCGATATCAATATCCGTCGAAGCAATGAAGCCGACGGTAGAAGAAGATCTGTCGATAGGAGTAGACCCGACGGTAGGAATAGACCCAACGGTAGGAATAGACCCAACAGTAGCGATAGACCCAACCGTAGAACCCTGTGTAGGGGTAGCCCGTTGCTTATTGCTAGATAGCTTTACAGTTGGGCGAGAATGCCTCTGTAAGAGATTAAAAAGGGAATTACAAACCGCCCACGTGCGTCACAATATTGAAATGATGGCGTTCACAGAAAGACAAAAAAAATGCAAAACAACTCAACTCACCTCGCTAAAGCAGCATTCAAATCCCACAAAGAGCTGTTTCAGACACGAACACTTAAGACAAGATAAGGCACAGATATAGACTGAAACTATTAAAAATGGCCCGGTTGCAAAATCCCATCAAAGGTAAAATGGAAAATTGATTCAAACCCTTACCGAAAAGAATTGGTTGACTCACAGAAAAGTCGACGTAGAGTGACGCCTACAAATCGGAAGCTCGAGGAGCAGAGAATCCCCACTTCGAAAGTCTCGTTCCACCAATGAATGCATGGCTGACAAGTCACATGTTCCTCTCAATAATTCATCCAAGGGCATTAGACAATGGACACTTGGGATTTCGATGTATCTGCATCTACCAAAAAAAAAAAAAAAACCACTCAGAGTAGCCAAAAGGGCATTGTCATTAAACCACTCCATCTAATAAAATATTTTAATTATTACGAAGGCAACTAAGTAACTGCGCGCGATGCCTAACTCGACATCCAATCCAAAATACTGTTTTTGCGCTACGAAGGACGTAAACACTTACTTTCGGGATCCTCACGCGCCAAATTCAATGCGTTCGAAATTGACGCGACGCAAATTTTATTTTTAATTGTCTCGATCAGGATATCGTCGGAGCGAAGCCGGACGGAATCTAGGAGGGTTTTTCAAGCCTATTAAAATATAAATGCGATTGAAGCTATAGGAGCGGTGACGAATTCAAAGGTTATTTACGCTTCGATATACGATAGCCAAATCGGCCCGTGACAAGATGTTCTTGGAACCAGATTCAAGCAGAGCAGCGACAACGGCCGTTGCTTCACAGTTGAGTGGTTGTAAGGCACTTATCACTTCTTCGACTAGCTAAACTTAAATTTTGAGAAAACTAACTAAATATCTTGGCGTCAAACAGGGCAGCGACAGAGGCTGATTTTTTGGCGCCAAACTCAAGTAGATCGGCGACAATGGCCGTTGCTACACAGTTGAGCGTTTGTAAGGCACTAAAGTCTCATTTCATTTTCCTACCGGCGCCGGCGCAGTAGGCAAAATAGAGCGGGAATTGCGCGGACGCGGATGCATTTGAGAGGTTAGAACATGTTCTTTCTTTGTTTGACATATTATTGTTTACACAACATTGACGGAGACAAAGATACATTAAATTTAAATGTTTAAAGCCGTTTTCCCTGACGGAGGATGATGATGGAATCGACCATCCAGGTTCGGACTAAGGAGTAACTGAAATGCGAAGCTTTAAATACACAAATTGTTGTTTAACTGGGGTGAAATAAATTTATTTTGGTTTGAGTTATGGCTCAATCATACTACGGACTACAGGGTGTTATCACCAAACAATACAGTGAAAAACGACAAGTTAATACCCTTGTTGGGGTGTTTACCCAACAGTCATTTTCTGCCTTATGATTTCCAAAACAATTTTGTACTACTTGGACAAATGAACGCCAAGCGCTAGATTCAATCTAATTAATTGAGATGGTAGATTGCGGGTATTTAATATCCTAAGGACCATTGGACCAATGATAAGTAGCCAAAACAAAGTCCATATCGATTTAAAGCTTTTGCGGATTACTTCATAAGCTTCAACTTGATAGCTAAGGGTGGAAATATGATTATCTCCCTCCTTCTGCCAAAGGTTCATTGATATCGTTTTGTTTTCCTTGAATCATGACATTTCTTATATGCCATCTTCTGTTAACTCAGTGGTAATATTTGGCTTTGCTATTCCAAAGGCATTAAAAACTAGGATACTTTGTATATCTATCAACTTTGCTGTCCAAGATGGAAATTTATCATTTTTGATGTTTTTTGTACCCATTTTTTTTTCACGATTAGTTCCCTTTCATGTTAGTAGAATGACCAAAGAGTTAGTTGCGCCAAATTTGTTACCTTTGTATAAAATGACACATTTCAAACTACGTTTTGAACTGTCAATAAAAAGGTGGCATTCGTTTGGTGTATTCTGGCAAAACCATTTTTTCTAAGAATCGTCTCATATCATTATGAAATACCAATTATCCTGCTGATTTTGATTTTTTGCGCCTGTACCTGAATAAACCAAATTATTCCTACTTAATTTGGAAGCAAAATATTGGTAGGACTCCCTTGAGAGGTTTAGGTATCTAATGGGATTATTCCCTTCTTATTGATTGAAACGTTGAGGACTTATAGAATCGGCTTCAACATTACTGCTGTTTTCCCATGGCATACATTGAAATTCATTAGTCGTTGATGATCCCGTATCATTTTCTGGGAGTCTCGGCAGGGTGCTGAATGATGGAATGTGGAACAGGTCTCTTTGCTGAATCTAGATTCCGATATGCCCAATTGTGCCTGTTTTTCAGATTAGTGCCTTTGATATCATCGTGATGGTTTTATGTTCCTTCCAGATCATTAAGCACTTCCTCTTTTGAATTGTCCGCTGTCCTCATTCATTGACCTGCCAGGGCTCCAGACCCTACTTCAATGGACAATATTCTTTGGTGATATTTAAAAATTGTACTTTATAAACAGTCCTCATAGATAAATAATGGCGAAACTGTCAAGATCTATATATTTGAAATAGGCTTGTTTACACTCTGCCCTGTATGAGAAGCTTGCCAGATATTAATAGTAATATCAATATTAAGATGCCTTAATGTAATCTAATGAAGTTAACCAGTGGAGGGTAAACGTTTTCCGATCCGGAAAGTCTTTTATGAAGTGTAACGAGGAACTAAAGACTGCCGGTATTATATGCTTCTTTTCCATGAGTAGACGTGCCGCAAATACAAAGAGGGTTTTAAACATTTTGAATTTCCTCGTACCTGATTTTTGTCTGTTTCCACAGTTGCCCGGACTATTTAATGCTCAATGATAAAAGCAGAAAGTTCACACCTAGCTTCTGGAGAAACGTACTGTATTGATGCGCCAAACTTTAATAATAGTTCTTCAATGACATAATAATGTTATTACGTTAGATATGTGGAAACGGCTTAACAAAGTGTGGTACATTTTCCCATTATTCCTACAACGCGATATTATCTACTATACTTTGAGTATCATACGACATTAAAATATTGACTATGCATTGAGTATCATACATCATTAAAATATTGACCAAGCTCTCAACTATTCACGCTCTATTGGCATACATACGCTCGTTTTATAAAATCAGCTATAAGCAGTTTCCAATTATTATTTTTAATCTAAATCGATATTATACTCCACAAAACAAGGCAATAGTAATTTCAGCAAATTGGGTTCATGAAAATAATTAGAAATAAACGAGATTACTGAAAAGTCTAAATGAAACCGACGAACGGTAAAGCTTATTCCAGCAAGTGATATTAGTGAAATTACAATTCTGGGATTAATGGGCCGCTGAGCATTAAAAGAAATTAAGTCGGTGTAAGAGTCAAATCGCTATCTTTTTTTGTAGTAGGAAGCCCCTATTTAGGGTCATTGTTTAAACGAACGTAGCATTTCATTTTAATTAGCATCATTTGATTCTGTTTCGGTATTGTGAATGAAACTGTGTTACATGGCATTTTGCCGAAACCCCAAGTTAGTAAATATTTGAATAATTTTTAGCACAAAACCATCTGCGCTTTAGAGATAACATCGTATTGAATCGGCTATTTTTTGGTGGAAATCCATTTCTAAGTCCCAGAAAGAATTCCAGAACTGTTTTTTCGAAATATGATGAAATGAAATTTGATCATTGAGTAAATAGTCTGAATTTGTAAGTTTATTTCAAGCGACTCTAGGATATTTAATTTCGAGCCTTTCTTTTTATCATGTAATATTTGAAAGTTTTAATAATTTTTTAATATGTTTGGATTCGATAAGCTGATTTGCATAATTAGAGTCATTTTTATTTTTAGTAAGAGTATTTCCTTAATTCTTACACCAAAATTTCTACTTGTTTATCCTAAACTACCGATTTATTAGAATTTTCGATTATCGATTTACTTTTTTTCTACTTGTTTAGCATTTGAATTATAAGTTTTTAAAGCTACATTTAGGTATATGGAATGAATGAATGAGATAATTTGAAACGAGGGCGGGAGATCCCTTGCACGCAAGCCACCAGTCTGGACCCATTGCGCGCTCACTACATACCAATTTAGTACAGCCTCTCTAGCAAAGGTACACAGCTTTATCTGCTGGATCTTTCTTATTTCTCCTGATTCAGCACGCAGCTTACGAAGTGCACCTCTCCTATCCTAGCCAATGCTGGATAGTCGGCAAGAACACCACCCGCATTTCCAATTTTCTACGATTCGTACCAAATCCCTGTTCAGGGGATAGTGTTTTGTGAGGGGCCCTGGTACAAGCTTCATGAACGAACCAGAATGACCCTCATCCTACAAGGTACTGGATTACCCAAGATTAATGTCTTATTCTTGGAGTAGATCACTATAAATCCTTGGCCCGCAAATTCATTGCATTCCATAGGGTTTGGGGGCTTAGGCCCAATTGGATGCAATACGCATCCCTGTCGAGCCAGATGATCGGCCTTTTCATTCCCAGGGATATTCGAGTGTACCAAAACTCAAATAAGACTGACCCTATTATGCCCGGCCAAGGTCCTTAGACACCGGCACTTGAGTATGCCGACAGAGCAGCTCAAGCTAACCGAACAGATGAAGAACCGAGGGATCTTCATATAAGGGATCAAAGAAATCGAATACAGAGGACCGTAAATCGACTACGAATAATGTGAGAAGCTAAGAAAATAACAATGCTGGGATCTTGTTACCAGATAAAACCAGAAATTAGGAAATAAGACGAATGAGAAGACCAACAGCGTAAATTGAAAGATACATCTGGCAAGTATCTCTGAATGATAGTTTTTTAAGTATCACCAAAAAATAAACTGGCACTTCAGATATCCAGCCAATCAATAAAAGTGCGAGGTAGAACATCTATAGGATGGGTAGATGATATTCGAAAAATGCTGACGTCAGGAAGCACGAGATAAAATTCTGTGGAGAAACTTGGGACAGGATGAATAATGCCTGACAAAGAAGCAGAAGAAAATAATAATAAACAGCAAGTACAAAATTGTATAAAAACGCTAGAAACTTTAACTTGTTTCTATATCGAACATATCAGTATCTATGGTACCTATGGACCTATGATATATGCTCAGGGCAGCAATTTGTATCAAAGTTTATAACCCAATAAAGTTGTCTCTCGTCAACCTTTCAATCCAAGTAAGACGTGGTTCGAAATCTTTGCAAAACAGTATATTTCCTTTCTGGAAGTAGTGGGGCTGCTATTGTAACTTGTATATAGTCGGTTTCGACTAAAAGTACTATTTTGCATACATGTCAAAGAAGGCAGAAAATGGCGTACCTATTTTGGACGACAGTGTAATTTAGGGATTAATAGAACAGCTTTGTCCTTGATAAATTGTAGCATTTAGGAGTTTCGAATCTCATTAAGTGATGCAATTATATAACCAGGTCAAGTTTAAGAGAAGATAGAACAATAGGCGTGAATTAATCCACTTGATATCTTGCTGGTTCAGTATACAATAAGAGAAGCCTTGCCCTATCTGTGACGGTAAACACTTGAAAACTGCTTAATACTCCCCAAATTGTTGAGGTCGGCCTCAAATCACTCGGCTGACCGAGTTCTCTCATTCTATTGTGTAGTTCACGATAGGAATAAATTAATTATTTGTAAAGCCCTTTAAGAATTAAAAACACTATGATAGACATATCCTTAATAATTCATAGAAATATCCTGAGAAATAGTAATTATTATGCACGTGATGTATTTTGCTTGATTCTAATCTGAATTATGTGCATACAATTTTTTTAATAGTGTTTTAAATGTTAACCCCTAATCTGTAATACGTAATCATATTATAACATTATAATGTCTTAATTTATGCATGGAAATGCACATGTGAAATATGAAATCAAATATTGCTCTAATAATTCATATTCTATTTCAGATTTGTAACTATATTTGGGTACAATTTAATTAATAGAGTTTTTCCATTTACAATGTAAAGTATATGCATATAAATTACTAATTTTTGAACCAACCATTAATTCATATAAATCTAAAGAAGTTGGCATATTGTGAGTTTGTTTTTATGGTTTTGATGATTTCCTCTTTCTTTTACACTTTCAAAGCTCTTGACACTTATTTTAGGAAATTTAAACGACTTGAATAAACTAAATCGAGAAAGTTTTAAACCACTCTGAAAGGTTAATATCAACAAATGAAAGCAAGGACCGACCAAAGACATTTAACCTAAAGAGACCCGACAACTCATCCATAAAAATCCGAAAACTTTCATCCAACATCAACAAAACGCTTGCCCCGCCTATATTTTTATGAATCACGAACAAAACTTTATCCCGACCAAATCTTCGCCGTGAACAAGACCCGTCCCCCACTACTAAATGTAATGTTGTCCGCCTGTGCGAAAGCAAGGACAGCCATAGGCGTAGACTTTGAAATTGTGAGTTCACCATAATAATAATTTTAATAAAGTAAATACGTTTAATTTTAAATGATGGCATTCATTTCGGGTGCATTATTTAAAATAAATTTATGTTTTATTTAAAGAGTGTGGGATTATCAAAGTCGGCGGTTGCTAGATATGGGTTCTGAAGGTTAGTTAACACAAAATAGTTATTTTGCTAATGAATTCAGAAAGTGATAGTTTTCAACATAGCGGAGTTCAGGCATGTAGTGGAGTGCAGAAAAGTCACTTTCCGCATGAGCTGGAAATTTTTAAAAGGAGCGTGTGAATAATTCTTATTTGCTTTTCTGCAAGCAAACAAGCGCTCGTTGCAAAAAGCAAGGACCTTTAACCTAAAAATATCTTTGAGAAAAAGTACAAAAAAAGTTGTTTGGAAAAATCAAGAGATTTTTATAATACGGGCTAATATAATTCAGAGTTAATGGTCGTAGGAGCATATCATAATGAATGGTCGTTGCATAAGATACTATTAAGCAGCAAATATTTAAATAAAATTTCTAAAACTTATTAACTGAATAATTTCATATACAAAGACAATTATTTAATGTCTGATAATAAATGATCCCCGCCTCTGTATTCCTGTGTTTCATTTACTGTCATTGGTGTCATCGACCTTCAATGCTCTCATTCTATTGGTGTTACTATGCGCATACTATAAATATTTTCCGCGTAAAACAAGGCGGAACCAAGGGAAGCGGCATTGTCAGATTGGCATATAGGCATTTCAGAACCGGTTTTGGGGGATCAAAATCGGCGAAAAGGCTATTTAGTGTTATAGTTCGTCATGAAAAAAGCATGTGATTATGGTGACAGCATTGAATAAACAAATCAATAGGTCTGGTGTCTCGTTTTAGCTTAATTGCTATTTCTGGGCCATTTCCCACAGTAACTGCTAAACTTTAAATTTGGCAACGCTACGTCAATCGACCTTAGAATGTGACTCCATGTTGGGTGAAAACAAACAACCATTTGTTCCATCTCTTCTAGGGTAAATGTCTTTGGGACCGACTGCCTAAGAATTTAGCCAACAACCTCCACTTACTCAAACTTAAGTGAAAATTTTAAGCCAAGTTCAAGCTTCTGAGGCCCATTTAATATTCAAATATTTACTTTTATTTAAGATAATCACATGTGCCACCGCCTTTCAACTTTCTGGAGAACACTGAAATAATAGTATATTGTGTAACTAGGAGGAAAAGCAAAACATTCTTGGAGGACTGTGGTAGTTTGGGTTAGTTTGGGTTACACAGGAGTCCAGGAATGTGCTTTTCCTACGAGTTGCACATACTATTTTTTATCCGATCGAAATTAATTAGAATACGTACTTATAAAAATCGAGGCAAACCTTACTCTAAATAAAAACGGTGTTTTAAATTTAAACTCAACATAATATCAAGTTTTGAATCGAGCGAGCTTGAAGTTTATTACGTAGCTACGGAAACTACAGCTAAATGTTACTTTTGATAGATGTCAGTTCTGACAAACAAGGCGTCTGAATATGACAGAAATGTTACATTCCCGGCCTAGGACGGGAATGTTATATTCCCGGACAGTTATTTTCTATTCTTGTACAGTTATTGCATGTTGCCAAGCAACGAATACAATATACTGAAATCATGACTTTTGCGGTGAGAAAGCACATCGGAAAGGTGTCGTTTTTCGTCCGATCGGATAAAAAAGGATATTATCAAAACGAATGGTCAAATTGTAACGATGAATGTAAATTATTGGATTTTAACCGTATATAATTGGAGAAGTATTAATATACTGTGTAATGTGTCGATAACATTTTTATGTGTACCTTATTTTGAAATGCAATTAATATTTAAACATTTACCAGAATCTGCTCTACAAAATGAAATAAAATATTAATGAAATAATCAAAAAGCAAAAATGATGAAGAAAAATTGTAATGGCGAAAGTTTAACTTTTACTAGTAATCAAGTAGATATATTGTAATTTTTGAACATTACATTATTTCTTAAGTGACATAGATTAGTCAGAGAGAATTCGGAAACAGATAAAACATGGCAGCTTGAATACACAGATATACTTAAAATATTTAAGCTTCACAATAGGGAAGAGAATAAAAATACTTTACCTTTCAGAGCTACCTTGTTGAGTTCTTTCAAGAATATTGTTAAGTGCTATAGAGTCTAAATAACTCGTTGATTTACTCTTTATGAATTATAAAATAAAATAAAATATTGCCTGTTATGATTTTGATCATCTGCCGCTAAATCTGTGGAAAACCAATGGCCTCTCATCCGATGATGTTCGATTATATCTTCCTGCTATGCCATTTTGCTGAATGGGATGGTGTACCGAATATTAATGCCTTTCTGTTGACAGAAAGTCAGAAACTCTTTTGACACATACTCCACCCCATTGTCACATCTCAATCTTTCTAGCTTACATTCAAATTTTGCCTCAGCCGTTGCCACATACATTTTAAACTTCTCAAGAATCTCACTTTTCTGCTGAATACAATAGCAAACTGTAAAGTGAGAATAGTTATCAATAAAAGTGGCAAAGTACCTCTTCTTGTCATGCGAAATTGGTATGATGAGTCCCCACACATCTGAGGACACATCTTCCAGAGTTCTTGTTGGTCTTCTCTTGATGGATAAATATACAAACGGCAGTTTGGCTTGCTTCCCTGAAGACACACTTCACAGATTTTTTAATAAGGGTATCTTGCAGAATGTCCCATTCTTCGATGCCAAAGTTCATTTTGTTGATTACCCGCACATAAACTAGCTTCCATCATTTGCACTTTAAAATCCAACACATACAGATTATTTCTCAATGTTCCCTCTGCCAAAATTGTCTTTAAATTTTTTATTTTCGCCGAGCTTTCCTCAAACACAACTTTTAGACCTCTTTCTTCCAATTTTCTGACTGACAGCAGGTTGTACGACAAATGCTCACATTCCAGTGCATTCTTTACATTAAATTTCCTACCTTCAACATCTTGTAAATGCAAATTTCCTTGTCTGTTACAAATCTTAACCTGACCTCTTTTTGCAACGTTCACTTTATAACGTACTTCTTTAATATCTGACAAGTATTTTTCTAGCTTCAGCATTCACCAGATGATTGGTGGCACCGCTGTCAACAATAAACTTGATCACATTATCAGTGTTTGTTTGAAAAGTCGCAATCTCCATTGAAGTGATCAAGCTTATTTCCTCTTCTTCATTGGCTACATTAACCAAACCTTTATTTGAGCCTTTGATATCTTGTTTTCTCTTAGGACAGTCCGACTTCTTATGTCCTTTCACGCCACAATAATAACAGTTATAGGGAAATTTCACATTACCACCCGAATTGCCACCTTGATTGTTTCGGTTTCTATCTTCCTCAAAACCCACTAAAAGCTTGTGATATTCCTGGTTCATTTTCATCTTTTCTTTGTCTGTTTTCCTCTGTAAGTAATTTACTCTTGACAAAATCCAATGTAACTGAGCTACCTTGACAAAACAGGACATCAAGAGCTGTTGTAACTCCTTGATACGAGTCTGACATTGCTGCAAGCAACTGGGATATAACTTCATATTCTTGAATTATACCTCCACCATTTCTCAGATCATAGACAGTCTTTTCAAATTCAATAATGAATTCATTTAGTAAACTTTGACCAGAAAACTTCAAATTCCTTAGCTTTCTTTGAAGTTGTACTTGATTTGCCATACCTGATTTCATGTACGTGCCTCGTAAACTGTTTATGATTTCTTTGGCTGTTGTTTTTCCTTTCACCATTTCCAACACAGTATCTGCAAGACAGTTTACGATCAGGTTTCTCGCTTTAACATCATTTTTTTTTTAAATAAATCAATTCTGTCTGAGCAGTAGGTGGTTCTTGAGTCAGCATTTCCAAAATTCCATGATGTTCCAACAGCAACTTTACCATAAATTCCCAGTTTGAATATTCAGATCTATCAAACTGTTTGATGCTGTTTTGTTGTGCCGTTGCCATAGTGACTTTTCTTCCGCACACGACTGACGTATCCCGATACACTTCCGAACAAAGTTACTCGCACTGTTTATTTCACTTTTCTCCAAATTCTTCCTGCTACCTGGATTTCCAACCTCGATCTGGGCCCATAACCTGTTAACTTTAGATCTTTGGAGAATAATAACCCGTGTAAAATAGACTGAACTTTATTATATATTGGAATATTGGCACAGATCAAATTCACGCGACATTTACTTGCTGACTCAACTTTACTCTTCTTACCAACTACAGATAGGTATGTAACCCTAATTATTTTCAGGTCTACCACTATAAACATGGCGACTACAGCCAAGGAAAAAGCAAACATGCTCGCCAAAATGTTTTCATCACACTCTACCTCAGACGTCCCTTAAGGCAAGGCTTTCCCCACCATATCGAACATCAACACTACCATGGCAGAAGTCAAGTTTCATCACTGTGATATTCGTAAAATCCTTAAAGAACTAGATACGCAAAAGGCATCAGGATTGGACGGAATACCTGCCATCGCGTTAAAGATCTGCGCCAACGAACTAACACCCGTTCTTTCCAGGCTTTTTTCTATGTCTTAACGAAAAGGGATTTACCCATCTTCTGGGAAAGTCGCTCGGGTGCAACCTTTCCAAAAAAGGCAAGAAAACCACGCCCTCAAACTATCGCCCAATTGCCCTGCTTCCATTAACCTCCAAAGTCATGGAACGTGTAGTCAATCAGCAACTACTCAAGTCCCTCGACAACAACAGAATAATCAGCGATAATCAATACGGCTTTCGCAAAGAGAGACAGACAGGAGATATATTGGCCTTTGTCACTCATATATGGAGCATGGCAATAATTAAGAACTACGGAGAGTATCGATCACTCGATTGGCGTTGGATAGTTCGAAGGTATTCGACAGAGGTTGGCATAACGGATTGTTCAACAAACTACCGTTCATCGGACTGCCAGAGTCTCTCTGCAGCTGGCTTGCCAGTATCTTTATGAACCGTTACAGTTGACCCCGAGTGACACATCTCAGACACATTCACCACTAACGCGGGCGTGCCTCAGGGCGCAATACTTTGACCAACTTTGTTCCTCATCTATATTAATGACCTGCTGACCGAAACGAATAATCCTGTTTACAATTTTGCAGATGACAGTACACTTGTCTCCCAATTTTGACCAGAAAAACCTTTACCAGCGACTGAGACTTATCACCGCAGACAGGAGCAGATTACAGCAATTAATCAAGAGCTGGAGAAAGTTCAAACTTGGGGCGACAGAAATTTGGTCCAGTTCAATGCAGCAAAGACCCAAGCGGCCACGTTTACAAAGAGGGCCAATACGGCATGCCTTGACATCATTATGGCAGGATCGACTATTTCTTCATCCTCGTCAATCGGACTACTGGGTGTCTCGGTCAACAGGAATATGTCCTGGCATGATCACGTTGCTAACATCGCAAAATCAGCCTCCCAGAAGCTTGGTGCGATATTTCGCAACAAAAAACTATATACACCGCAGCAGTTGCTCTTACTCTGTATAACGCAAATAAGACCGTGCTTAGAATACTGCTCACACATCTGGGGTGCCGCACCAAAGCACACCCTAAAGCTGCTGGATTCCATTCCTTTGTCTGGCGCACTGCATCACTATAGAACTCACTCCAAGGGCATCTCTTTCCCCCTAATTACAACCTACAAACTATTCAAGAACCGTGTCAGTCAACATCTTCGCACGCGCCATAGGATCTCCCTTTAGTGTGTGTGCCAT
>JAEQML010064106.1:0-22362 GCA_016904865.1 Pissodes strobi | reverse complement strand
TTTAGAGGTGGAGAAGAAGGTGGTTTTTGCTAACACATTCTGGTGATTTACCGGGACAATATGTTTTAACATATTACACTGACAGGAACCGCAGAAAGCTCAAGGGTGTTATAGATTTGGACCATTGTGAACAGGTACTTAAATCAGAATTATTAATTATATTTCAAGAATAAGTTCTCTGTTTGTAGAATAATGTTTATGTGTATTTTGATAATAATCGGAACTATATAATTTTGTAAGATCTTTTTGTTAATCAAATAGGTGGACCTAGGCCTAAAACTTGAAGAAAGGAACTTAAAGTTTGATCATGTTTTTGATATAAAAACACCAAATCGTACTTATTATTTAGCAGCAGATACTGAAGAAGAAATGAAATCTTGGGTTACTTGCATTTGTAAAGTTTGTGGTTTAAAATCTACGAATGAAGAGGAAGATTGTAAGTGTTGTCTTAGATTTATTACTGGAATATTGCCTTGCGTTTGCCTAATGTTTTGCTTTATTTTCTAGTTTTGCTTAATATTCACGAAATTTTTTTTACAGTAGGCATGCCAATGAGTACTCCGGCTGTAGAAATAACTGAAGAAACCTCAGACAACAAACCACTTCACGTTAATGAAACCCCACCAATATCGCCTGTAAGCACGAGTCCTTATATACCCATATCAGAATGCATAACAGGTCAGTGTTTCATTTTTGGTCATTTTTTTATCTTATATGTATGTATTTTAAAATCTTTCAGGAAAATCTCCCGTGTTTGATCCGAAAGATTTCAAGGCTCTCTTTGAGTATAACCAGAGACACAGCAACCGGTATACATCACATAACAATGAGATATACGAGTACCATCCTCAAAATAGTTATGTAAACTTTAATAAAGATCCGGAACGAAATTACGTAAACGATTTGCAAGATCCCCGATTTTACGATTGTCCCCGACGTTTGGCTCCCCAGAAAACTAGTCGGTATGAGCATGGGAATCACTCACCTTTGCAAAGCCCTACGGATTCTGATAGTGTATTTAATGAGGATGATTGGGGACATCAGCAAGTTGATCCAGGTAGGAATCTAAAATTTTATTAACATATTTAGTGGTTGCTCACTACTTGGCTAAAGGAGAATTCCAGGTTAGCTTGTCGCAATTTGCTCCTGTGTTTATTACTTTATTTCTCATTATTAGGTACTTTAGTATCTTCACAGCATCTGATGTTACATTGATATTTGTTTATCTATCTTGTAAATTGATACATAAAGTTTCCAGTATAGAACAGATCTTAACATGTAGGCAACAGACATATATGGCTCGTGTGAAATTTGCTATTTTGAATTTAAACATTTTTAGACGAATTTTTGGGAAAGTTTATTTAAAAAAAAAAAACAAGTAGTAACGACAATTAATTGAGAAATTACATTGTTTGAAAAACAAACAGTCAGTTTATTGTCTCAATATTTTACTTTAAAAATGTTTAGTTATTGAATTCAAATTTCGTAATAATTTACATAGACCATCTTTCTTGTGAAATAAAATGATTAAGAATATATCAACTTATTTTCAAAGAACTACCATCTAATCATGCTTATCAGCTTCCCGTGACTCATTGGATTTGGTATCCATCTGAATCTATTTATTATTGATCAAATATTGCTGGCATTTATATTTTTTCCAATATTTTCAAGCTTCTTTTAAGAGCTTGTCCATTTATCTGGTGTAACAAAAATTTTATTTTATATCGTTAAATTGCCATATTATAAAAAATAGTGATTAATATAGTATCACGAGTTATCCTATAAACAAAAATGATATTTTTTGCTTGCTGGGTGTTACTCACTCCTGGTTTAAATCTTATCTTGAGGGGCGTTCTAAGATTATGGTAAGCGCAGGAGGAAAGTCTTTTGTTTTGGGAGTTGACTGCGGAGTTCCACAGGGCTCTGTTTTGGGTCCTACCCTGTTCCTGTTATATATCAATGACCTTGTCTACCTTAAAACCTCGGGACTCTTTACCATTTTTGCTGACAACCCCTCAATATTGTGGCAGAATAGGAATCTGGTAGGACTTAAGGAAATTATAGGGAATGATAGTGCGTTTCACCTTGTTGTGTTAGCAAAATTTTAATAATATTTAGAATATATAGCCCGTTTCACCCAACATAATCATCAAATAATCATGCCTTGCTCAAAGTGTGAAGTCATTCTGAACGAAAAAGAGATTAAATACAAAATAATATGCGACTTTTGTAAAGCTGAATTCTGTCTTGCTTGTTCCAAGTTCACAACTTCTGAAGCCTAAGTGACCCAGATGAAGTCCAGGTTTATGTTGTATGCCTGCGGCGCATGTGCAATCTCGGTTAAGAACCAAAGTAGTGAACTAGCCAAGGGTTTTGGTGCGCTGAGCTCCCAGATGCAAAAAGCTTTTGAGTCTCTTAATAACAATCTCCTCTCCAGGAAGATATCGCAGAAATTAGAGACCCTTAATATCCCCCTCCTAGGTAAATCAGCTATTCCGGATGATTACACGACTACATTTTCAACTGGCTTGGATGGCTTGAAAAAGGATATCCAGGAGGTATCCTCAGGAGTCACTAAACAAATTCACTTGCTTAAAGCTGATTTATATAACCAAGAAACGTCACATGTCAAAGAAATAAAGCGATGATTGGAAAACTCAGCGAGACCAAGATGACAACTGTACTGCCTTCTGATGAGCCTCCGAATTTTGACGAGACAAGGCTGAACAATCTTGATAAGAAAAACAGAGAATTACTTGACAGAATTGTTAATCTGGAAAAGGAACTCCAGCTTATTAAAAAGTCAATAACACCAAAACCAAGCGAGTCCGTGCAAGTTTTGACTGCGGTACCACCTAGGATACCACTGTCGGTGCAGCCTATCTCTGAGCCTGACTTAAAACCAAGTCAAAGAACCAATCAGCTGGCTAACGGTCAACAGTTCACTGGTGCATCTCGGAACCCGGTTGCTACTTTAGCTCGCAATGGTGCTAAACCAATTATTGTGGGTACTGGAACCGCTGGGTCACTCACAGCTGCTGAGAGACGTCAATAACTGTATCTTGGCAGGTGTAATCCCAATACTGGACTGGGTAGGACTCATTTTCCGGGATGTCGGATTTTGCATAATGATGAGGAGGAGCCTGTTTGGGACCGATCAAATCGGCCAAAAGCGGGTGATTGGATTGTCCCCAAGAACATCATTAATGCATCAACAATTAAAAGTGCTATTTTATCGTTTCAGCCTTTTAAATCACCTGGTGAGGACGGAATATTTCCAGCACTGCTGCAGAACGGTTTGGAAGTATTAACACCGTTCTTAATCAAACTTTTTAGAGCCAGCCTAGCGAGTAATTATATACCTAGCAGCTGGACTAAATTCAGAGTGGTGTACATCCCAAAAATGGGACGTAGGGAATCAACACCTAACTCATGGAGACCTATAAGTCTGACCTCCTTTCTGTTGAAATGCATGGAAAAGATACTCGACGTGCACATCAGAACGGGTGCACTTGGTGAGTATCCACTGAATGCTCACCAATATGCGTATCAGACCGGCAAATCTACAGAACTAGCACTAAACAACCTTGTCGGGAACATAACACAAGCGTTAGAAAGCAAGACTATCGCGATGGGTGACGTGTTCTTAGACATCGAAGGAGCATTCAATAATGCATTACCAAACTCCTTATACGCAGCATTAGCTGAAAGAGGGGTTGAACCACAAATAAGGAACTGGATCGGAAGTATGTTAAACTGCAGAGTGGGCACAACAGCCCTACAGGGGGAGAGCTACAGATTCAGGGCTGTTAGGGGGTGTCCGCAGGGCGGGGTTTTGTCGCCCCTTCTGTGGTCTCTCCTGATGGATGGTCTGCTGGCGGTCCTCTCGCTGTGGGATGTGGAGGTGCAGGCATATGCGGATGATCTAGTAATACTGATAAGAAGCAACTTGCAAAGAACTATTTCAGAGGATCTGCAAGAGGTGCTGACCGTGGTCTATGACTGGTGTGAAAGGGAGCAACTATCTGTGAATCCACACAAAACAATTATAGTACCATTCACAAGGAAGAAAAGGCTGGAAGACCTAAGACCACCTTCACTCAAAGGAGAAACTATCCCATTTGCGAATACAGTTAAGTATCTGGGAATTACCTTAGATAAAACACTTAACTGGAATGCGCATCTGGATAAAATTGCCGCAAAGGCGAAACTGTCATTATGGACCTGCAGACGCATTTGCGGCAAAACATGGGGCATACATCCCAAATAAATGCACTGGCTCTATATCGCGGTCATAAGACCAATGATAACATATGGGGCAGTAGCTTGGTACTCTAAGAGCTTACAGAGCTCCGCGAGAATCAAATTATCTACCTTACAAAGACAAGCGTGTCTGGCAATTAGTGCCGCTTTCGGCACTACACCCACGGCAGCGCTTGAGTGTCTTCTAAATCTGCCACCTCTTCAAATAGTACTGGAGAAGGAGGCTAGATGGGCGACGTATAGATTGACACAGGCGGTGATCAACAATCCGCAGGCGATCATCATGGTGCCCAACAGGCTGGAAAATGCCAATGAGCAGGACAGTGTGTTGGGTCTACCATCAGATGTTATGCCTACCAACACCACCTATTACCATGCCTATGACGTCCTCCTACCAGAGAGGAACGAATGGGCGAAGGACTCTGAAAATCTGAGAAGAACAGAGAATAGTTGGTTTACTGACGGCTCCAAGACCAATGATGGTACGGGAGCTGCTGCATGGAATAAAAATGGTAGGTTGAGCTTAAATGTTCCCTAGGCAAACATGCAACCATTTTTCAGGCTGAAGTTAAGGCCATTGATATGACTGCACAGTGGCTCATCGATAGAAACTGGAAAGGCAAGTCAATCAAAATTTTCTCGGACAGTCAAGCAGCTCTAAAAGCTCTTGATTCTAGCCGTTGTTCATCCAAGACAGTATGGAACTGCCAGGAACTACTCACCAAACTAGGGAGAGAGAACAAACTTACATTGATCTGGATACCTGAACATACAGGATATGAAGGAAACGAAAAAGCTGCGAAGCAGGCGGCCGCAACGGCCTTCATAGGACCAGAACCAGTACTGGGAATAGCTTATAACACAGCTAAAGAAGCCCTCTCCAGGTGGACACAAAATCAATTTGTAGATAATTGGAGAGAATTACCAAGCCTAACTCATTCAAAGTTGGCGGTGAATCTGCCATCAGGAATGAGAACCGGACAGCTTCTTCAACTTGGCCGGCAGCAGGTACAGGCTGTAGTTGGCATGTACACTGGCCACTGTCGGCTAAGAAGCCACTTGAACAAGATAGGGCTCTCCGAAGAAACGGAATGCCGCTTGTGCTTGGAGGACGAAGAAACAATGGAGCATGTTATATGCCACTGTCCAGCAATGGAAAGAACCAGATAAACAGTCTTTGGAAATACTCAAATCACACTTGCAGATTTGAAAACTATCCACCCCAGAAAGCTGTTCGATTTCTTGAAAAGGATCGAGCCTCTGGCATAGTGGAAACACAGATGTGAGTCACAATAGACCAAGGGTCGCAGTGGAGGGTCCTATTTGGACCCACTCACGTGTACAAATACAATACAATCCCAATACATCAGAAGAACAAATATTAAATTATATGAAGGATCAGCTGGAGATTTCTTATTAGATAGAAATGAAGATGTTGCCTCCTTTAAAATAGGTATTAAAGAGTCACTTTTAAATGGTTTGCTCGAGCCCAACCTTTGGCCAGCAGGTACTGTTGTTAAGGAATTTCTTCCTCGTCCTCGACGCACTATCAGACAATCCACCTCAAATTTTCCGCAAACACCATTGAAGCAACAAAACCTCTAGACTATATAACCATTATTTATCAGAATGTTAGAGGCCTGAAAACTAAACTTAAAGAGTTCTTCTATTCTGTCCAAGCAGAATCATATTCCGTAATTGCTGTAACGGAAACCTGGTTGGATTCTGACGTAAGTGACAGTGAATTTTTGGATTCTCGATATGTGGTTTATAGAACTGACAGGAACTCTGGCAATAGCACAAAAAGCCGCGGAGGCGGTGTCTTTCTGGCAGTGGACATTAACCTCAAAGCACATCGCTTAGCTATTGGAAGTCCTGCTGTGGAGGAAACCTGGGTGTCGATTACAATTGGCAATTCAGTATACTGTATAGGCTGTGTGTATATCCCACCTCTGATGGATGTACAGTATTATGATCTTCATTTGAAATCTGTTGCTAGTGCCTGCGAAATGTTTAAAAATGTGTTAGTTTTAGGTGACTACAATTTATCACAAATTACCTGGTGCCAATGTGAAGACTATCTTGCACTTTTGCCTGGTAACGTAAAATCTGCTAAGGAGGTTTTGTTGTGTGATACCTTTGCGTTTTTGGGCTTAGCTCAAAACAACGATATCCGTAATAATAATGACTATTTTAGATCTGTGTTTTGCTAATTTTGAGATCGAATCCATTGTAAAGTGTCACGGTTTGGTGGGCTGTGATTTATATCACCCTGTTTTAGAATGGTCAGTTAGTACAAGCGAGATAAACTACTTAGAGCCTGTAAACAATTTTTACTATGACTTCCATAATACAGATTATACTTTAATAAATAATTATTTTCTCTCGTTTGACTGGCTGTCAATCCTGGTTACTGATTTAGAAACCTCTGTCAATAACTTCTATTCTGTTGTCTATAATTGTTTTAATATGTATGTATCTGTTAAGCGACGCCGCTCTGGCGACCGATTTCCTAGTTGGTTCTCAAATGATCTGAAGAGTTTAATATCTCAGAAAAAAATAGCTCATAAAAGGTATAAACAATCAAAGAGTGATGTTGATTACAATAGTTTTAGTACTTTAGGTCTGCAATGTAAAACCCTTGCCAAGGAGTGCTATGATCTTTACATAACAAATGCTGAAAATTCCATTAATATTAACGTAAAATTTTTCTGGAACTTTGTTCATTTTCAATCTGACCATAATAGTATTCCGAAATCTATGAGCCTCTAAACCGAAAAAGCTGACAATGGTATTGATATTTCAAATCTCTTTGCCAAATACTTTTCATCGATATATAACCCTAAAAGCGCAGCAAAAGTAAATACTTTCTCTCAGAAGTTTGAGACTATTTCTGGTATTACTATTAGTGCACTCGAAATAGAAAAATTATTATCACAATTGGATGTAAGTAAGAGTGAAGGTCCTGACGGCATTCCGAATAAGGTGCTAAGACATAGTTCTCACTCCCTTTATCTTCCTCTTTATTACTTGTTCTGTAGGTCCATGGATACTGGAGTCTTTCCCGAAGCCTGGAAACTGTCATATGTTTGCCCCATCCATAAGTCTGGTAGTAAAAACGACGTCACAAATTACAGACCAATCAGCATCCTCTCTGCGATTCCAAAATTGTTTGAGCATTATGTTGAAAAGATCATATCAAAATTATTCCATCAAATTATTATAACTCAACAACATGGATTTATTTCTGGGCGATCTGTTGATACCAACTTGTTTCTTTTTACAAACTATATTTATGACTCCTTTGAAAAGGGCGTTGAAACCCATGCTTTGTATATGGATTTCAGCAAAGCCTTTGATAAGGTCAGTCACAGCATATTACTTTCCAAGCTATCAAGTTATGGTGTCTCAGGTGTGTTGCTTTCTTGGATGGAATCGTATCTAGCTGGGAGAAGGCAGCAGGCCAAAGTTGACGGACATATATCCAAACAGTTTACTGTTACCTCTGGGGTACCTCAAGGGTCTCATTTGGGTCTCTTATTGTTACGTCTGTTTATTGATGACTTGGGTGACTTACTGTCATCTAACTTTCTGCTGTTCGCCGATGATATGAAGCTCTATAGGCAAGTGTCATCTGCCAATGACATTGCTGTCCTTCAGAATGATATTAACATTGTTTTTGAATGGTGCAAGCTCAACGACATGTCATTTAATATCGATAAATGCTGGTTTATTAGGTTCAGTAGAATAAAATTAATAATTCCGGCACAGTATTTTATTAATAATGTGGCACTTGGTGAGGTATTTGTTGTGAAAGATCTTGGCATCTACTTGGACACTAGATTAACGTTTACCAATCACTTTGAAATAATCATAGCAAGAGCCAACAAAATGTTAGGGTTTATCAAAAGAACTAGTAAAGACTTTAAAAATGTACAAGCAGTAAAAACCTTGTACTTTTCACTTCTCTATATTCTCTATCTATAGTTCTCTAACATAATTTGGTCACCATACTATCAGATCCACATAAATAGGCTGGAAAACGTGCAGCAAAAATTTATTAATTTTGCTAGGTATAAACTGTTCATTAATAATATAAATCTTTCAAGTGAACAAACTATGTCATATCTGGATATGACATCTATTGCATACAGAAGGGAATAATATGATGTATGTTTCTCATATAGTGTCCTAAATAGCTTTATTATAAGTCCTGAATGCTTACAGCTCTTTCGATTCCACGTTCCTGGGCGACAGACACGTAGTCAAAGCCTTCTGCATATTCCGCACTGTCGTACCTGGTATTTGTTATTTAGTCCCATAAACAGAATGTCCGCTAATGTAAACAAGTATTGTAATAGACTGGAGTTTTTTTTTGCAATTCCAAAGATAAATTTAAAATCTTGGCCAAACGGGCAATTTTTAGTTAATAGTTTTAGTACCTAGGTATTTATGTAAATCTTGTAAATGTTGCATACGTTAATAAATAAATAAATAATCTGAGGATTATTAAGGAATGGTTTAACTCTAATCGCCTTTGCTTGAACTTGACTAAAACTCACATTGTTGGGTTTAAGTGCGATGTGGCAGAGCTGCTGTTGGATCAGGGACTTTTGAATATTCTATTTATTCTATTTATTGTCAACATAAGTCAGAGAGATTCTTGTTGGCCACATTTTGTGGCTCAAAAAATTTTAATATATATTTCATACTTCATGATTTGAGACAAACTGATATTCAAACCTCTTCTAAAAATTAACAGCATTCATCAATCAGATTGTGGTAGTCACGAGATTTGTTAACACTTTTAAATATCAAACTTCTATTTTCAACCGTTCTGTTACCCAACATGAGGGACACAATATTCGGTACACCTTCCTGATTGTTAGAACACTGTCATCTTCCTAACTTTTCTGAAATTCCCCTTTGCTACAAATCCAGTTTATTTATTTAATGAAGTACAATCAAATAATGAAAAAAAAAATACCTACAGCAGACAACAAGTGCAAGATGGACATTAAGTCTGTATGAGTATTTGATGCCCCCATACTTTCAGCAAGCTTCACCTGACTGTATTATTATTAATAATAATAATAATAATAAAATTCTTTATTTCTCATTATGTACAAAATACATGGGTATATCATACACAAAAAGCAATGGCGTCAAACAAAAAATATTCCTACTTGTCTCGTAGTTTTATGGGACTATAAATAACAACAAAAAAACAAAGTAATGATCAAATACGTGGTATAATAATTTAATATATATGTATGCATATACTAACCAAAACGATTCTAAATAGACCTGTGTCGAATAAGGTTCCATGTCCACTAACATTTTTTTTACAGCAATTTTAAAACGTTGTAAAGTATTGATACATTTTATGTGACCTGGTAACTTATTAAAGAATCTTAAACAGATATATCGTGGATTTTTTTTTGTTAGGGTAAGTCTGAGAATGGGGTAGTTTACATTTAAATTTCTTGTGTTATACTCATGAAAGGTTTGTAGCTGAAATAACTGTCTATTTTTAAAGAAGAAGATCAAACATTCATAAATATAGATACCATACACAGTCAACATTCCACATGATTTAAAACATTTCTTCAACTATCATTATAACCCATTCTTTTCACAATTCTTATTTCTCTTTTCTGAATCAAAAACACTTTTCCAATCAAGCTGTTGCTACCCCAGAAAATGATTCGATACTTCATTAATGATTCGAAATTCGCATAATATACTGGTTTTAGACTCTTTTCATTCATATACCACCCAACAACTCTCACGCCATAGCAAATTGAACTCAACTTTTTTATTAACATGTTTATATAATAGGACCAATTTAAGAATTCGTCTAGGTAAATTCCCAGGAACTTGGTTTGTTCAACAATTTCTGCTTCGAATTCCCCGAGCGATATTTTATCGGGTTTATTCGTGGTTGACATTTTCGTTCTGAGGAGTAAGACTTTTGTCTTATTTTTGTTTAGTATTAATTTATTTTCTATGAACCAGTTATTAGCTTTGTTAAATAAGGCTTTCCCCATAGTATTTAATTCCCCCAAATTTGTTGCCCCAGTGATGAGGTTTGTGTCGTCTGCATAGCATGTTACGTTTTCATTGAATGTCGCTATCGTGTGCAAATCGTTTAGAAATATCACAAACAATATTGGCCCTGCAATACTGCCCTGGGCAATTCCTATCTCCTTTGCTACTAAGTCGGAAGAGTAATTTTGTCCATTCTTTGTTATATCAACCCTTTGATATCTACCTGTCATATATGACTGAAATAACTTAAGAGCTGTGCCTCTCACTCCATAGAGTTCTAATTTTTGTAATAACAATTTCGGATCAATGCAGTCATATGCCTTGGACAAATCCAGACATATTCCCATAGCCAAATCTCCATTTTCTATGTTTTTTGTAAATTGGAAAATAGCAGTTTGAGTTGATTTGTTGGGTAGATATCCATGTTGTATACTATTAAATTGATTGCATTTATTCAAAAAATCTAACAGGCGATGACATATGGCAAGTTCAAAAATTTTAGAAAAAGATGGTAGGAGGCTTATAGGTCTATAATTATCCATAACTTCAGGGTCTCCATTCTTGAATATAGGTTTTATTAAAGATATTTTGAGTTGGTCCGGGAATATACCTTGCTTAAAAGATTTATTTATGAGATAACAAAGAATCTCTTCAATCACTGGAATCGCCAATTTTACAATGTTAGTGGGTATTTCATCTATACTCTATTTCAAAATGATGCGAAGTAATAAATCATTTTCTGATGGCTGATACATAGGCGTACATAATTACGTACATATACGTACATATTTTAAACGTTTACCTGTCCTAATACTCGGACTTTCCCAGCATTATATTTATCACACTTAGGTTTTTTTATTACTATTGTAAACATTCAAATTTGACGATTTTTTGTATGCATACCCTAAAGTTGAATTAATCGTAATTTTTCAGTTATATTTGTTCTTCCGAAGAAGACACAGTGTGTTTGTTTCATTTCATAGTTTCAATTAAAATGGCTAATTCAGTTTTCTCTCCAGTGAAACGAGCGAGCAAATGTCCATTTTCTGTTAACGAAAAGAATATTATTCTTAATGTATATGACGCCCTCAAACATCAAAATCCTCTGTATAGCGTTGATACTGTGGTGGAAATGTGTTCGCAAATGACGGGTGTTTCAAAAACGTCGGTATATAAATTAAGGTGTGAACGAAAAAGTGGAGCTGTAAAACCACCTATACCATCTTCAGGAAGAAAGACGGTGCCTATCGATGAAGACTACAAACTTATAATTAGAAGAACAGTACATTCCTTTTATTTTAATAAGGAAATACCAACCATCGACAAAATTTTAGGAGCCTTGAAGCAAGACCAAAATATGTCTCCAACGATAAGCAGGAAGAAATTGTGGACAACTTTAAAACAAATGAATTTCAGCTGGGAAAAACAAAGCAGAAAATCGCTCCTAATCGAAAAAGATGAAATTATTTGCTGGAGGAGACATTACTTAAGACAGATAAAGCAGTTTCGAAGTGAGAATAGAAAGATTTATTATCTGGACGAAACATGGCTTAATGAAGGATATACGGTTGGGAAGATTTGGCAATACAAAAATATTTCAAGTTTTCGTCAAGCATTCTTAGAAGGCTGGTCCACCGGACTAAAACCACCATCTGGGAAAGGAAAGCGACTGATTATTACACACCTTGGAAGTGTTGATGGTTTTGTTGAGGATGGTTTGTTAATGTTTGAGTCAAATCATTCTGGCGATTACCATGAAGACATGAATGGCGATGTGTTCGAAGAATATTTTGAACAAATGTTAGATCTCATTCCACCTAATTCTGTGATAGTGATGGACAATGCGAGTTATCATTCCAGAAAAGTTGACAGAATACCAACTAATTCATGGAGAAAAGCGGATATTATTCAGTGGTTTAGACAGAATAACATACCATTTGATGAAAGTATGGTGAAAAAGGAACTGTTGTCCATAGTGTCCTCAAATAAAGCTCGTTTCACCGAGTATGTAATTGACAAAATTGCACAGAAACGAAATATTACTATTCTTCGTCTGCCTCCGTATCATTGCGAATTAAATCCCATTGAACTTGTTTGGGCCCAAGTAAAAAGTTATGTAGCAAGGAGAAACACGACGTTTAAAATGAAAGATGTTAAAATTATCTTTGAGGAATCTTTAAAAAATGTCGATTCTGAAAAATGGCGTAAGTGTATTGAACATGTTATAAAAGAAGAAGAAAAAATGTGGAAACTAGACCATTTAATTGACCTAATTGTAGAGCCTTTAATTATATCCTTGGAACATGACGAAGATTCGACGGATTTTTCTGACGACGAAAATGATATACCATAGTTCTCTACATAATTGTTTACACAAAATCGCAATTCTTATACCTTATTATATAAATATTATATGTGATAAAATGTTACAGTAATACTAACTGTTTTTGAATATACATAAATAAGTGAATAAATAAAAGTACCTAAGTAAAACAGGTATTTTAAATTAAATACCCAAACGTACGCTACTGCAGGTAGAAAATGGCCCCTTTGCTAATAAAGCCTATTGTTTGCAGCGGGATTTCCATACAAAACAGGGTGGAATGGTTAAAATATAATACAGCAGGCTATAACAGCTGTGGCTAAATATTTAGAAATCACAAAAATTTATTTGACCACTCTGTTAGCGTTTTGCATTTATAAGTAGGTTTTATTACTCCGCACCATTTCGAAATAGAGTATATGCCTGAGCTATGTTTGTTTTTAATGCTATTGGCTAAGTCGCAGAGTTCAGTGGTAGATATTGGTCTCATAAGCATCGACTGATTGTTTCCCTGATTTTGCAATTCGTTAATTGCACCGGTAAATTCTTAAGTAGTTCAGGAACTATTGAGAGCAAATACTTATTATACTGATCGAGTATTTCTTCAGGATTGCCTTTAATACCAATATCTTGACATTTTATAGCACTTCCGTTTATTTCCTTACATATGTTCCACATACATTTCGTTTTATTTTCCGCCATTCTTAGTCGGTTTTCGTATCTCTCTGACCTTACCGCCTTTAATAGATTATCATATTCTCTTTTGGTTTTTTTATATTCTTCGTTGAACTTATTATCGAATCTAGATAAAGTCAAAAAGATATCTAATTTATTCTTGCACTCTTTGATTTTTGGATCATTAACTAATTTGGGTTTTTGGTGTATGTTAATTAGTTTTAATGGAAAGAACTGATAAAAAATGTTTGTAAAACCGTTTAAAAATATATTCCATTTAGTGCTTACATTGTCACTTGTAGCTTCATATACTGGAAGCCAGTTTTGTTCTTTTAGCCCATTGACAAATAATACTTTGTTTTCATCTGAGAAAATTCTTTTGTACTGGAATTTATTTTCAGATAACTGTTTTAATTGGAAGGTTACTTTGTGAACGGTATGATCAGAGATAAACGTATCAAAAACCTTACTATCTATATAATCTAAATTTAGGAAAATATTGTCTATACAAGAGGCTGAGTTATATGTTGTCCTAGTATTCGTAAAAATTGACTGGTTTAAGTAAAGGATTTTAATATTGACAAAAGGTTGATTTTATTACCATTTTCTTTAAGCATTTCTATATTTATGTCACCTGCAATTATAATTCCCTTATTTTCAACGATAATATTTGTTAACAGAGATTCAAACCTATCAAGAAAAGTATTTATACTTCCAGATGGTGGTCTGTATACAGATATTACATATTATGATTTGCAATCCATTTAGGTCACATTCCACCGTTGCGCACTCAAACTCATTTTTAACCGCAAGTCTGTTAATTTTAGTTCTTGTATGGCATTTGATTTTTTTGTGTCCATACACTGCACTACCTCCATGTTGACCGATTTCGCGACAATACCATGCTCCTAATTTATAATTTTTTATCGAAAGGTATTTGAGTTCTTCTACTGACTTCCAGTGCTCTGTAATGCATAGGAATTTACATTCAGTGTTTTCTTTTAAAATTTCATTAATTCCATCAATTGCATTACCGAGTGACTGGACGTTTTGGTGGATGATACTGACGTTTGTCATAATTTCCCTTCTTATTGCCTTTGTTTGATTCTTTTCTCTGTTTTTGTTTTGTTGCTCTTGTTTCTCTATAAAAAATCTCCGCCATAATCGATGTTATTTCTAAACCTTGCCATTCTTCGCTTCTATACCGGGCAGTTTGTGTCTCTAGCTCAGTGTTGAGTGTCTGTGTATTTCATTTTTTGACAATTTGCGCATTGAAAAGTCGTCGCAGTGCATTCCTTTGCATTGTGTTGTTCTCCGCATTTGTGACAGCATTCCTTTTGTGTGCAGTATTTTGCCACATGCTCAAAGCCAGAGCATTTAAAACAAAATGCAAGATTTATATGTTCCTGCCAAGGTTCCTGCACATACAGTGTTACGAGGTCAAAGAAGATAGTACCTTTCTTCAGGAACAATTTTGTTATTTTGGCTGGCGCTTGTAGAATCCAGTTTTCCTTCTCTGGGTTCCTACATTCCTTTTTCGCCACCACTTTGATTTTGTCCTGAATGGTAGTTTGCAATTCTTTAACAATATCGTCGTTTAGTCTTTCGAGCTCTTCAACAAATTCACTGTCTGAGTAACCTTTGACAATGCCCGTTATCATGAACATAGGATCATTTGTGTTGTTCTCTTTGTATTTTATATTGTCAATACTATTTATTACAGTCTTTAGTTTGTCTTGTTGTTCTTTGTCATGACTCTCTATGATTACTGCAACATTTTTTGTTTGTTTTATGTTCTTGAAACCTTTTCCAATGTCTTTGATATTGATTCGCTTCCTAAGTGTTGTTATCGTTTCTTTTGGGTCATGTACATTGTTTATTCTGCTTATGGTTTCATGTTTTTTTTGTGGTTTTCGGTGTTATCCATTTCTCTTCTTGTGAATTTTGATATTCGTTTTGCGTCGTATTTTCAATGTTTCTTGTAATGTTTGCATATGTATTATTGGTGTACTGTCTTTTTCTTGGGTCATTTTCCCAAGTCTCATATTTTCTATATGTTTGTTGTAACTTGCTTTTTAGTACTATATTTTCTTTTTCTGTTTCTGATATGCTAAATACCAGAGATGTGAAAAACTTACATATTTCTATGCGTGCCTGTTTCACAGCCTTCTGGTCTTTTCTTGGGAGGCTTATGTTTCTATCTTCATCTTTATCTTTGTCCATCACTTCAGAGATTACATCTAGTGTTGAATAAAGTTTTTCAATCATTCTCTCCGAAAGAGTTTGATATTCTTTCGTGTTACTGCTCTTATCATTTTCAAAGTTCATATCTTCTGTGTTTGTAATCCCCTCACACGGTCTTTTACACGTTTTATATTGCTCTGGCGTAGTTTCTGAACTTTGTCTTTTATTTCTTTCTTTCGCATCTTTGTTAATTTGCTTCTCCTCTTTATCTGCTGCACTTGTTGGGGGTATTCTTATTAAAATTGGATTTGTTTTAAACACCGAATTGTACCTGTCGTTTTCATTAGCGTATTCATCGATCTTGTTGGAACTCCCTGGTATTTGTTGTTGTTGGCCCGTTTGTTTACCTGTATCGCTTATCAGCTGGGTCACATCGTCCTTGACACCTATGATTTTGTTTATTTTTGATTTAGTTAGGTTTATTGATCCCAATGAAGAACTTCGTATTTTTTCCATTTTCTTCACTTCTTGATGGTTTTTTATTTTTACCTTGGGTTTTTCAGCATTCAAATCAGTTTAACTAACTAAAAATCACAATGTGTCCTATATAAAGGAGACACGTTGATAAAAACAATAACAAGTTTATTTACAAACAAACTTAACAACGGTTAGACTGTACATGAGCATACCCAATTAATACTAAATGCAGGTCTTCTTGAGGGAGGCTTAGTTTAAAGTGTTTCTAGGCCTTTGGTCACTGTTTTATTAATAAAGTCTATGCGAGCTGGGTTGTCTTTTATTTATGCATTTCTTTTAATATTTATATGGTAAGTCAAGGTTTTCATTTTCAAAGTATTTATAGAGTTGGTCTCCTAAAATTGATTCATATACTTTGGAGATAATTGGGATGAAGGCAATTGATCTAAAATTATTTGGGTCATTTAAAGCTCCTTTTTTGGGCATGGGTACAATTTTGGTTATTTTGAAGCTTGTTGGATAAATGTTTTCAGTTAAGCTCATCTGTCATGGAGCAATAAGGATGTTTTTAAGTATTTTAGTATGTCTGTGTTAATGTCATATATGTCCCTACTATTCTTAAAGCTGTTTATTGTGTCCCTCACCTGGATTTGACCTACTTTTTGAAATGAGAATAGGTGACTTTCATCACCCTACCTATGTGAGGTTGCGTGATATAACAACTAGAAGAGTACGCACCTGTGTGCGGTACCCTGCTAATTGGACGGTGTTCTGAGAGACCCGAAAAGCCTGATGAATAGGCAAGCATATTTACATTCTACAAAATGCTGATGGCTGCATCATTAAGGATTAAAATCGCTCCCGTCGAACGCTCTAGTTGTTTATAATTAACTGTGAATGTTTATATAACATTTTTCAAGTTCAAGTTCAAACTTAGGACAGGGTGATATTAACTTAGTAGGTTTATGCATTTTAGAAGTTCACAATATTACTCTTTTTGCAAAATGTTATTTTTTCCTCTTCCTTTTTATTACTTTACATTTAATGCAGATTTAATAATACAGGTCTATGTTTGGGTTAAAATAAAAAAACGTTTTTAGATTATTTTGGATTCTATACTCATTTTTTCTGTCTCAGACATATCAAAAAAATCCCGTCCTTCCGACAGTTCGGCCGATTTAGAGCTTAGTCCGACGCAAAAATTCACTAGAATAATCGAGAAGCAACAAACGCTGCCGCCTCCCAGACCGCCTAAGCCTGCACATATCACACCGCCGCCATGTTACTTAAATTTGACTCCTGCTTCTACCAAAACAAAGTAAGTAGAATTAAAAAAAACCTGTTACTTTTTCTAAATTTATTATGATTGCTGGAGGTTGGCAGATAAATGATTAATAGCAAAGATATCACATATCACACTAATACAAAATAAGCAATATATAATTTATAATACAATTCACTGTCGTATTAAATAATGCAAATTCTAGCTGGTATTTTATTGAGTTTTTTTTATTGTAGCACGGAAAATGAAGATAAAGGCAAAGCGAGTGGGTTGGTAAGTTGTCAATCTATTTTTTACATTTCCAATTTTAGGAAGTAATGTATTTTTCCCCTTTATAAATAATTTTAAAATACGGTTAATTAGTCATTTTGTGTTCAAATTGCTCTATGATTTATTTCAGAAAGTTGTTAGCGATGACATGTACGATTTTCCTCGTTCGCACAATCTCGAAACTGAGCCGGGCAAAGGGACCTTGCAAAAGAGGCACTGCTATAATAATGCAGCACCCGTAAATTGTCCTGACGGCAGTATGTTTCGATATGACGTCTCGCCTAAACCTAGCACCAGCTCTGTGACATCTGTAAGTATTATGGCAAAATGCAGATAAAAAGTTGACAAAGCCTAAAGTGTTTTACATATCATATAACATATTAACTATAATGTTCTGTTTTTAGGTTTTCAGATATGATTTGGAGGCAACGCAAAACTTAGAGCCATCTTCACCGGCACTTTCACATTCTTCTTCAACACCTGCTTATTCTAATCTTCCAAGTCCGCTCTTGGCGGACACACAATCGATGCCTCCGCCAACAGTTAATAGGTAAGTAAACCATTTGGAGCGGGAAAATATTAATAATGTTTTGACGCGTCTATTACTGTCTTGTATTATTCATCCTGAATACCAAGAAAAATTAAGATAATATTGAAGTAATTTTGTTTTGAAATGTGGCTTTTTCAATATAGGGACCCGCAAATTGAAAATCAATCAGTCTCTTATTGAAATTAGCTAAAAATTGTATTATATAAGGTGATTTAAGATACAATATAACATCTACATTTTAATATATTGTCTCGGCTAGCAACGATCCGAATGTTGGCCTATTTCATGGAAAATCTAAATGCTGAGAGGCAAACAGAACAGGATCGGCTTCAGAAAATTTTACAAGAGCAAGAAGATAAAAAGCAAGCAGAACAGGAGCAGCTTTAGAAATTGATGTTGAATGTAGTTGTAGTTGAGCAAGATAAATTACAGAAAATATTGCACGGGCAAAATGAGAAATTTGAAAAAGAAGTAATCAATATATAAAAAGAAGTTGGAACTGTACGAAAAGAAGTTGGAAATGTACAAAAGGAAGTTGAAAATGTACAAAAGGAAAATTGGAAATGTACAAAAAGAAGTTGGAAATGTACAAAATGAAGTTGGAAAAGTACAAAAAGAAGTAGGAGACGTACAGAAAGATATGAAGAATCTACAAGCAGAAGTCACCAGATTAAAAAATCATGGATCCACCGAGAGGGAACTCGTCAGAGAACAGCATATCCTACCACCAACCTATAACGGTCAAACATCCTGGACAATGTACAGAAGGCACTAGAAGATAGGCCACGTAACCAAAATATTTCAAATCAGTGCTATATAGGTGGCAGGACTGGCCATTTCAAGAGAGACTGTCGCGTACAACTACGGTCTACATCTCCATCCAGAGACGCTAGCAGTTCAAAGTCAAGTCAGGAAGAGCTAAAACAATATAACTTTAAGGCTAAGCACAGGGAAGGAAGATGACATAATAATATTCAATCAGAAGAAATCATTTCTCATTGACAAAGCAGAACATGAATACATTTTAATATAATAAAATACAATTACAATTACTTCACAATATGCCAACAGTTAAAATACATTAATCTAAAAATCACATAAAAAATAAATTTAAAAGTAAATAAAAACCTGCAGTAAAGACACAAGAATACAAAGCAAACACCCATTATACACTTATAAAATAAAACATTCATGGACTACGCTAAATTACCCGTCATAAACTCGTCGACTGAATAATAGGCCTTCTCGACCATAAGTCTTTTAACATCCCTTCGAAATATGATTAAATTTGAGACAATCCGATGTCTCTGCAGAATTTAGTAAAGTAAAGTCGTACAATTGAAAAATAAATCATAACACAATTATAATATATAAATCCTTACGCATTTTATCAATCAATAAATTGCAACAAATAAAATCATATACAAGTTTATCAATTTAGTAAATTAAAGTCGTACAAATGAAAATTAAATCATAACTTAATTTAGATAAATAAATCCTTACGCATTTTATCAATCAATCAATTGGACAGTAAAAATTGCGACAAATAAAATCATACACAAGTTTATCAGACAATCAATTCGTTCAATAATATAAGGAATATATATCCAACTTAATTTTATAAACATTAATTATGTTTGACCAAACTATGTTGACCAATTTGCGTGAAACCGCTATCAAAAATCTCTATCCAAGCGCCAATGACCAACCAACAGACACTCCATACCAAATTGCACGTAAGTGAGTCCCTTGCACCAGAAACGCTAACCTTGTATAATATTAACTTGCAGTACATCAAAGGTCTTTAGTTTTTATTATTTTTTTTTCACGCGGGGGAGATACTCCAGCCGCGGGTCGTTTGCTGACCAGGCAGAAATTTACTTTTTTTCACGCGGGGAAGATGCTTCAGCCGCGGGTCGTTGCTGACCAGGCTAAGAGATACTTTTTTTTAACGCAGGGGCGATACGCCAGCTGCAGGACCTTGTCCAGTGGCAGATTTTGAATGTTTGCAAGCTTCATAACCCATTCAATAAGTAATTTATTTTTGTTTGTGTATAGTCAATATTAATAACTAATTTCAGCAAACCAGCCAAACCTATACCTAAGTTGTCTGTCTTTAAGGCCACCATATTTGATTCAAACTCTTTAAATATATACTTTACATTCCTTTATGTCAAACCCTACATTGTCCCCATAATGCATTCTTGGAATCATTCCTACATATTTTATACCTAGGGAGTGTTTCACCATTTTCTTTATTGACATGACCTAGTTGGCCTGACTGAAACCCGCTACTCTTGTCTAATTTGATCTGGATATCGTGCCCTAAATCTGTACCACATTTATGCCATCAGCAACGAATAATTTTTTATTATTATCTTGAATCAACTCATGATACAAGTGGTGAATTGGTAATTTGATGTTATTTATTAAACTAATTCAACCTTATAAGTTAATAATATTTGAATTTCCCAAGGAAAGAAGACATAATTATCATACCAACACAAGTAACTTGTGTTGGTAAATTCATATTTGTTATTTATCTATTTTGCTTGACCAAACCCCATTTATAGAGTCAGATAACTGAATAGGTGTAGTGCATTAACGAAAGATGTGACCTATGTGCTAATGAAATAGTTTCTCACCTGTAATTTTAAACAGCTCACTTTAGATTAATTCAAGATCGGTTTGTGTTGACTCTACTGTCTTAGTACATTTTCGCGTGACTCGACATTTTGCTAGATAATTAACTAGTTGTTATTTTACTTGAAAGGCAATGAAACATCGCCAGAGGGTAACCTAACTTCATGTAATTATAACCCTTTGGTTTGCCAATAATTGACAACACTTTCGTAGCCGTTTAAGGGCGTTGCTCTGTTGCCAAGAACTTAAATTACCCAATTCGCAGCCGTCGAAACGTCGCCAGAGGGCAACCTAACTTAATTTAACCTCAATGCCTATGAATGCTATGAAATCCCTTTGCAGAATTTCCTTATTGATACCGTTGACTAAGCCAGCCGGTTTCCCATTGTTAAGCCAACAATATCAATGTAATTAGATATACAACATTCGCAGCCGTCGAAGACGTTGCCAAGGTATATGCAATTTCTCGCACAGGGAACTCACAGCATTCACAAGTACTCGTATGCACCTTAAACTGCTAGACAACAAGTGTCCCGATTGAGTCGCGCATTTTCCTTTTTATAGGGGTCCGCGTCTCCCGTCCCTTGATTTCTGTGATGTTTTTCGTACGTTTCTTTTATTTGGCCTTTCGCATGGGAATTCTACCGGCTTACTCTTTTTAAATTTGATTAATTTTGCCTGCGTTTATTAAATAAAATGATTTTAATTAAGCAATGAATTTCATTTCAGTTGTAAAATTTGCAGGGTCGGTCTGGCCCTTTCATTGTTTTATCTGGTCATTCATACTGCTTTAGAATTAGAGATTAATGAACATCTAATCCAACAGTGATACATGTAAGTAGTGTGTTAAAGAGAGTGAGTCCTCTCGAAGGAGGTAATTTACTCCTCCCTGAGGACTCGCTCTCTTTGAATTACTAAGGAGTCTCTCTCCTCATGAAATAAGTTTGTGCCTTCCTGTAGAATCTTAATATATTTCCTCTCCTTTTCTACTATTAAGATACAGACATAAGCCTGAGCGTTGTTTCACCCTATCATGTAACCTTGTTGAATTACACTTCGGTTCATGTAACCTTGTTGAATTACGCTTCGGTTATCGACCGGTCACCACTCCACTTACTGACGAGGGTCCGATCATGAAATAAGGTGTTGCTTTTTGTACACTCCGCCTACAGAGGAGGCCCCCGACCATGAAATAAGGTCTTGCTTTTTGTATAACCTCGATACATTTAGTAGGTAACCTTCAGCTTTTATTCCCCACTTAAAACTCTTATTATAAAACTAGCAGCTTAGGGTTCTCAACTATAATTAAAAAATTGTAAAGTTATAATATTATGGTTAATAACAGAAAAAGAAAGAGTAGTTCTAAAAAGCAAGTGGTGAAAAAAATTAAAGTAGATTTGGAGGTTTAAGACCACCTGCAGAAATAATATCATACTTCTTTAGCGATGGTAGCAAAAATAACATCTTTTATAATCATGATTCCTATCAATCGTATGATTCATCAATTTGTGGGCAACTTTGTCTACAATTTCTTTATATGAACATGTAATTATGAATTATTCTTTATTTTAAAGAGGTTGTGGGAACTGACATGTGTTAGGGGTTACTCAATAACTCAACGTTGTCAACGAAAAGTAAATA
>MU193696.1:1981-22366 GCA_016904865.1 Pissodes strobi | reverse complement strand
CAGCGTCGCCACGGAGGCAAACTATAGCTACCTGCCGTGACTATCTGGCAAGCATTGGCAAGGAATTAAATTTGGTAGTTTTCCGTTCTTGGGAATTCCAGCGAGTGTCTTAAAAGCACACTCTCTCAGGATGGTTCTGTGGAGATCTTTTGATGTTTCTGATAATAAAACGGACAATGTGGAAGCCGATTCCATGGCGGAGTCGTCGAATATTTTTAATAAAGATTTGCATGTTCAAACCCAGAGAATTATTTTAAATATTTAATTTTTTTTTATGGCAGTGGCACGCACACCAAAGGGAGATCCTACGGTGCTCGACGAGCGGTGTGTGCGCGAAGATGTTGATTGACACGGCTCTTGAACAGTTGTAGGTTGTAATCAGGGGGAAACAGATGTCCTGGGAGTGAGTTCCACAGTGATGCAGTGCGCCAGACAAAGGAGTTCTTATAAAGCGATGTTCTACGTGTTTCCAGTTGTACGACGAACTGGTGCGCTCTAGCCGTCTGTCGTAACTGTCTGACAGGCGTTGCCAGGGGGATGAGGTGCGCCAAATCCTGAGAACATCTGCCTTGAAAGTATCTGTAAAACAGGGACATATCGGCCACATGCCTGCGGTGTTCCAGACTATCCAGATTCCAGGTCAACTCCGGGTCGCCGACGAGACTCACAGCTCTCTTCTGAACGGAATCTAGCAGCCTTAGGGTGCGCTTTGGTGCGGCACCCCAGATGTGTGAGCAATATTCTAAACACGATCTTATTTGTGCTTTGTAGAGCAAGATCAACTGCTCCGGTGTATACAGTTTTTGTTGCGAAATAGCGCTCCAAGCTTCTGGGAGGCTGATTTTGCGATGTCAGCAACGTGGTCATGCCAGGTCATATTGCTGTTGACCGAGACACCCAGCAATCCGATTGTCGCCCCAAGTTTGATCTTTCTCCAGGTCTGGATTAATTGCTGTAATTTGCTCCTGTCTGCGGT
The DNA here is from genome assembly GCA_016904865.1 of Pissodes strobi. Taxonomy (NCBI): domain Eukaryota; kingdom Metazoa; phylum Arthropoda; class Insecta; order Coleoptera; family Curculionidae; genus Pissodes; species Pissodes strobi. The sequence goes on along the minus strand of MU193696.1, from coordinate 21,390 downwards.
GATAAGTCTCAGTCACTGGTAAAGGTTTTTCTGATCTAAAGTACTGCAAAACTGTAAAGAGGATTATTCGTTTCGGCCAGCAGGTCATTAATATAGATGAGGAACAGAGTTGGTGAAAGTATTGCGCCCTGAAGCATGCCCGCGTTAATGGTGAATGTGTCTGAGATGTGTCCATCAACTGCGACGTGCAGATATCGGTTCTTAAGGAAACAGGCAAGCCAGCTGCAGAGCGATGCTGGCAGTTCGAAGGACGGCAGGTTATTGAGTAGTCCGTCATGCCAAGCTCTGTCGAATGCCTTCGAAATATCCAACGCAATCGCTCGAGACTCTCCGTAGTTCTCATTTGCCTTATTCCATATATGAGTGACATAAGCGAATATATCTCCTGTCGATCTCTCTTTGCAAAAGCCGTATTGATTGTCGCTGATTATTCTGTTGTTCTCGAGGTACTTGAGTAGTTGCTGATTGACTACACGTTCCATGACTTTGGAGATTATTGGAAGCAAGGCAATTCGGTGATAGTTTGAGGGCGTGGTTTTTCTTGCCTTTTTTTGGAACAGGTTGCACTCGAGCGACTTTCCAAGAATATGGATAAATCCCTTTTCCTTAAGACAGAGAAAAAGCCTGGAAAAAACGGGTGTTAGTTCGTTGGCGCAGTTCTTTAACACGGTGGCAGGTATTCCGTCCGGTCCTGATGCCTTATGCGTATCTAGTTCTTTAAGGATTTTACGAATATCACGGTGACGAAACTTGACTTCTGCCATGTTAGTGTTGATGTTCGATATGGTGGGAAGAGCCTTGCCTTTGGGGACATCTAAGGTAGAGTGCGATGAAAACATTTTGGCGATCATGTTTGCTTTTTCGTTGGCTGTAGTCGCCGTCATGCCACGTTCGTCTGCGAAAGGTGGGAGAGACGATTTTGTAAAGTTATTACTTACTGCTTTTGGTACTGACCAGAAATTCCTGGAGCAACTGGGGCATTGCAAAAGTTTATTCCTGATCCTTTGATTGTGTTTGTCCTTAGTTTCGTCGATCACACGTTTCCATTCGTTTCTCGCTTCGACAAAATAATTGCGATTTTCAGCGGTCTGATTTTGCTGCCAGTACTTGTAGGCTTGCTGTTTCCTACCTACAGCTCTTTCGCATCTTCTGTCGAACCAGGGCTTTCCTTTTGACGGTAACTTGAGACGGAATTTGAGATGTTTGCTTCCATTCCTGAGGAGATTACTTGCGTGATCTCTTCGCAGCAGACTGACGGGTCGTCAGTGTCAAAGCAGACGTCGAGCCAAGGAAAATCTAGGTAGAGCTCCCTTAGATCGTCCCAGTTTGCAGAATCGTAATGCCATATTGTGCGAGGCAATGGTGGATCCTTCTGTAGAAGTGGCAATTCACAAACAGTTGGTGTTGTGGGCATTGAAGTCTCCCAGAACGATTATTTCTTTTTTGGAGTGATCGACCTGTATTGAGTCAAAAGTGGTTGCTAGTGTGGCGATAGAGACAACATATAAACTTGGTTATTCCCTTGGCAGCGAACTTGAGCCACATGACGTCAAGGTTGTTCGGTTCGAGTGTTTCCGCGCGGTGACATGAAAGGTCGCTTCGGACAAAAAGGCATATTCCGAACTTATGTCTAAATCGGGTATGTAAGTCGTAACCAGGATAGGGGTAGTTTACTGTTGTTGTAGAACATACTTGTGTTTCTGTAAGGGCTAGTATGTGTGGTCTATTTGCTTGTAGATGTTGGTGTACCGAATTTATGTTTGTATTTAGGCCTCTTATGCTGCAGAAATCTATTCTAAATTGGTTCGGTATCTTTGCTGTCTGTGAAATGCGGAATGATGGGCTCCCAGGGCCACCCATCAGCGCCCGGAGATCCGAATGGCCGGGGAGTTTACTTCCGGAATATTTTGATCCTGGAAGCACCATCATGCCCATATATTCCTACTGCGGAAACCGGAACCACCAGCGCGGAAGCGGAACCTGATTCGGGGAAACCACTTAGCACTTCCCAGTTCTGGTGGGGTGGTCTTTCACCGGACGATGCGAGTAGGCGTATGCATCTACCACCTAGGGTCGTTTCCACTGGAAGCATCGGCCTCAGACTCATTCCTTTGGTGGTCCCTAGTCTGATAGGGGTAAGAATGGGGTTTGTTGGGTCACTCCCCAGTGATCAGCTCCAGACTTTGTACTTTCTTGTTCTCCAGCCTGGAGAAGTACGATGGAATTTGATGGGCCACATGCCGTGTCAACTGGGAATGGCCCTCACCGTAGTCAAACTGCTCTCACCAGGTTGACGTTCCTGCCTGCTAATACAATGCAGCCCCTCTTGTCACAAACTGTCATTGATCAGCTCTTGACTTTGTACTTCGGTGTTCTCCAGCCTGGGGGAGGACGATGGTATTTGATGGGCCACATCCCGTGGCAACTCGGAATGGCGGGGGCGTCACTCTCCGTAAACAAACTGCTCTCTTCTTAAAAAGTGAAAACTCTGGAGCCTCACAACACGAAATTTTAACAAGGATCAGTGAGCTTACAAAACTTGCTCGTACAACAATTTACATAGTGAATTGAACAGCAGATTAAAAATGTTGAAAAGCAAAGCAAGACCAAGACTGTGTATGCAAGAACAAGATCAATACCAATAATAATATCAAGGGATAGTTGATTATTTGTAATAATATTTTGTTCCTCTATTACTTTTTTAAATTTAAACTATTTGCATATTACATTAAATTTAATAGACAACTTGTAAATCAGTTGGCGCTTTCTTTAATAAAAATTAAATACGCCGAAAATGCTTTGTCGGAAGCCGCAAATCGCTTGCTTTTTTGCTTTGGCGGTTGTGCGGATCAAAGTAAAGTTGTCGCACTTCAGCTATTTATTCTTTATTTTACGTTGGTATTAATAATTGATTCGATTTTTAATTAGTAGATAATTGGTGTGGTATTGGTAAATGTTCGATTATTAATTTTTATATTTTCGAAAATATCAGATTTTTAGTCACCCAATGGTAAGACATACGGAAATTAAATTCGAAACAGTCGGAGAATCATTTTATTGTTACTTTTACGCCTTGTTTAAAAGCAAGACTTCCAAGACTCTTGTGGCAAAACCAAGGCCAAGATAGTACATTAGTTTGCAAGACCAAAACCAAAACTCTATGTGCAAGAACAAGACCAAGACTAAGCAAGTCTTGGTCTTGGTTTTGCTTTGCTCATCACTAGCCGACATTTTAACCAACTCGGCATACATATTGTTAAATGGAACACGTATATTCCAATTAATTCTAAGAATTCTCATATAACATTCTATATGCCTAAATTAATTTGTTTTCGATATATAGAGATGTCAAAAACGTCGTTTTCACTAATTTAAATACCTGTAGAATTCATACGGATCAACTTAGAGCAAACCGGATTGCATTTTCCTATCTTAGTTTCTAATTAGTAATTATCTATCATTATTTGGTACCAGCTTCCGGTTCAAATGAAAATTGTGTGGCACCAACTTCCGACATACGATAATTAGAAACTAATAACGCATTCGACTTTTTGCACCATAGCGTACTAAGCTCGATTTTTCGAAAGATATTTTGTGGAGCACCCTATACAATTGAATATATGCCTAGATTATGTGCATACGCCTATAATAAATTTCCTTTATTTTTTAAAATATCTGCAAAACTGGCCAAATTCAGAACTTTGTATTAAAGAAAAAACAAATTTTTCTAATATTTAGCTGTCTAATCATTTACGAAATAATTAACCGTTTCCAAACCTCACAGACCGTGTATAAATATGTACCTATAATACCAGTATAAATATATATAACGTCATTTTTAGGGAAGAAAACCTTGGTCCTAGTTCTAATAGAGCAACTTTAGATTACCTCAGACGTCTCCTTTCTGAATATGAGCAAGAAAAAAATGTACTCGAAGAAGCCTTGAAATATGACAATGCAACAAACGAAGTTTTTGATAATTCACCAGATGCAATTAAAAAGAAAATATCGGATTTGTTCACTTTAAAACATTTTGGTACAAAAATCAAACTACTCTGTGATTTACATCAGTCCGGTGGAATAGCAGAGTTTAAGCAAAACGAATTCGTTGTAAAAGAATTCTACAAGTTAAGTATGATTGGTAAAGTGAAGTCAATAGGTGGTACAATTTTGAATGCATTTGGATTTGGAAGCAAACATAAACCAAATAATAGCTTTGAGGCTGAAATGAAGATGCAACGAAGATTCAATGAAAAGCAATATAATTGCCGGAACGACCCATTTTCATTTGGATCACGAAATCCAAGTAACTTTCCTGCAAATTCCCGATACAATTTGGATTGGGGAAGCCATTATAGATACAATGATAATCATATAGCTCAGCTGCATATGAGACAACCTATTGGTGAAAGTGAAAGTGGATATCAATATATAACAAATGGTTATGCTTGCGTGGCTTCTGACAATGGACAAACAAGAGCTCAAGGTACACCAGACCAAGAATGTGAATGTAAAAACAAATTAAGATATAAAAATAGCAATATCCCTGTTAGTAAAGAGAGAACAAATCAAAAGAGCCAACAAAAAGGACATAAGGCAATTCAGTACACTGTTGAATCGGAAGAATCTGATACGACGGGAAATATTTACAAAACAGGAAATAAGACTGCCAAAAATAAAAAAAATAAAAGGAAGAATAAGAGGAATAATAATCGTTAATTTGGGTTAGTTTGGTTAGTTGATCCAGGTTATCTTTTTTTCATATTTTTTATCATCCTTATTATACAAAGAAAGTTACTTCTTTAATTACTATAAATACTTGGAACCATTTAGGTTTATTGTTTTATGATTTAATTTTTAAGTTTTGATTACCTTGTTGCTTTAAAGTTTAAGAAAATATGTTAACCTGATTTTATTAGTTTATTTGAAAAAACAATTTAAGGAATATAACTTTTCTTTTAAACCGACATAATAAGTTTCATTTTTTTTTAAACACGTCTCTCATCACAATCGAGGGGAATAACCAACAAACGTCATTTGCCGGCATTTCGTCCATAACTATGCACAGGCTCTCACTGTAAAGCAAAGCTCAATATGAATCCTCGTAAAAAGGATGATGGAAAATGAATCGAATCCCTATAATGATTCACAATTTTTTTTGCAGTAGAAAATATTGGATTTCTTTTTACGAAACACGAATCCAAATCATTACCATTAGTGTTATCATTTTAGAATTCTAAAACATTTTAAAGAATTCAATAACAAAATTTAACACTTAAATCCATGCGCATGATTATCATAGCAGGAAAGTTCATTTGGGTCACGAAATGAGATTCCTTTATATACGAACATTTTATAATTTCCAATAAATGGATATTTTCCAAAGTTATTTAAAAATCAACATTGTCAACATCTGATTTACTACCTAGATATGAACGCTTGTGACAACAATTTCGATATTTAAGAATATATAATAAGAATTCGAAACGTCGGCAGTTATTTACATTGTGGTTCATTATTAGTGCAATAGATGGAAATCTTTTTGAAGTGAAACTTCTTAACGCGCGCCGGGAGTAAAATTTGAAGGTCGCGACACGACGAGCGGTTACGAAAAACGGTCACAGACGTTTGTTGTGATATCTTTGTTAGTTTACAAGATAACAAATATGGGGTTTGCTATATTACCTTGTCAAGACATAAGCGAAACTTTTATGAAGAATAGTTTTTTCATTTAGGCATTCCCTTTTTGTTTATTGAGTGTTATATTTAAAAAAGCTACTTTTTAACCAAATCTGAGGCTAGGGCGTTTAAGTTTAAGAAGTTTCACTTCTGATATTAAGCGCGCATTGCGCACACGCTTTTTTATTGACAATGTATTTTGATTATATATGTTTTTATTTGTTGATTTTACAGTTCTTCATTCCGTTATTCGTTAATTCTTTGATAACAAATCTCACTCTAAATCAATTTGTATGTATTAAATCTAGATATGCAATTCCAACACCTTCAACTCGGTCTTTAAAAAAAAGATTAAATTATTGTGTTTCTGCATTCGATCGCAATCTGCGTCGCGGCAATGTATATCACAACTTTTTAACGGATTGACTTGGATACGATCGGTTCAAGTCATTGCCTAATGTATAGGTCAACGATTCAATCTGATCTATTTTCGCGAAATACTTATATCTATAATCAATGCAGACGAATATCGAGTTTATTTTCAGCAGTGTGGGAAGGTTCATCTATTTAAATAGATATATCAGAGATAGTAACATTCGAAACAGGGTAGGCTGGTTTGTTTAGAAATTTAAATGTATCCAGTACCAAATGACTTTACAATTAATTTTTTTGTCATCCAAAACCAAACATCGATTCTTTATCTGTGACAATATACTTAATCAGAAAAATATGATAAAAGTGTATAAAAATACATTAAACGAAAAAATATGGAAATAATACAAATCTTTTGGTTTTATTCTCTGTGAAAAATTGTTTTTCTTTGAAACCTTATTTAAAAATTCCAATAACATTAAGTAGGTCATCTGCTTTAACGAATACTCTGTGGTTGTTATATTACTCAGTTTTTTATCCTATATTTTTCTTCTATAATAATTGAAGCTTAATCTCATCTCTAAAATTTGACGTCCTTTTGATTACTTTTTATAATCATATATGGCACTTGCAACTTCTTACTATCTGCTAATTTTATTATTTATTTAGATAATTTTAAGCCTGATGATGATGCTCAGAAAGAGGCGCATTAGTACGTCATTTTATATTAAATTATCTGATTAGAGTGCAGGTATTCTAGATGAAAAAAGTATTACTTTTTGTGGGTAACGTAATCTAATTTTGTTGCTGTTTTTGATAGTCGCAGTAGTCTAGTAATTTTCAACTAGTCTATAGGTAAACAACACAAATATAAATACATTTACTCAATTTGAAACTTGTTACTAAATTAGTAATATATACAAGTTTATGAACATGCAGATGTTCATAATTTGTGGAACAGCCATAACATTTAATTACATTACATATATACGAATTTATTTAATAACGATGTCAGAAAAGCTAATACTTTACGCGCCTACAGATTTTCTCCTTCAAAAAAACATATCCTTGTTCGCTATGAACATCGGGAATATGTAGATAATACTCTTACTCCCGGACGGAAAAATGGCGGCCATATTGATTTTTTTTTCATATATCTCCGTTCACAATGATTTTTCAAAAAAAAACTGAAGATTAATTTTTTTGTAGTCAAAGGAATGGTCAACACTATCTTATTTTTTCCTTTAAGGAGAATTTTTTGCTTTTAATATATATTTTTTTCTATAATATTAATTAATCAAACCTCAGATTAATATAATTATTCACTTTCACACTACGGCCACCCCACACTATTCAAAAAGTATCGATGACGTCATCCTTTTCGTCTTAGATTGTGTAACTGATGCCATAACACTGGCCACATTTAAATAGTTATTTACCTAACGAGTGCGGAAAATACACTTTCCGCATGTGTTAGTTACGATATTTTTTCTACAAGCGTTTTACCTTGGTACTACACACTCACAAAAAACGCTCAATCAAAACCCGAAAAAAAATTAAACAAAATACTTATTTACATTCAAAAACCAAAAAGCTATCCTGGCATATTTTTTTATAATAATAGTAGTGGTATGTCTATTGGTTTCTAGGATATTAAAAAATATATTAAAAACAATTTTTGAAGTCTTCACTCATTTATATTTTATTTGCATTTTTTCTCTGAAATGGTGGAAAGTGATGAAGAAAACTACGCAATTCCCGAATCTATCCTAGCGGAAGCAGAAAAAGCCAACTTAGAATTACTGCCGGAAAAACTCCCGAACAAGATACGGGAAGGAATTTAATGTGTTCAACCCATGATACAATAACAGGGATAAGGTAGGATATTGCGCAGACAGCCGAACATCTGTCAACTTTTGTGACGTAGTAAAGAGCGTAAATATGGCGTCTTATCGTATTCTTTGTCATTGACTAGTGTGTTTCTTGCGTTTTTTGCTAGTTTTCGGTTTCTGCGTGGATTATATCAGATTTAGATATTGTGTGAATTATAACTTTTTTGCAGTGTTTAGTGCTAAAATTCTTATAGTTTATTGGATAAACAAGTGAAAATTTGACAACTAAAAATGCTTTGTTCTGTGACTGGTGTAGCTGTTCACGGTTGTAAAAGTCATAATCAAGCCAAGAACTTTGATAAAACTATTAGATCTTGTACATTTCCTAAAGACAATTTGTTGCAAAAATTGTGGATAAACGCTTGTTGCGAAGATAGTTTTAATCCTAAAACATCTCGAATATGCTCAAGGCATTTCAAAGACGACGACTTTGAAGTATGAACTTTTGAATTATGAGTCAAAAAAAGGGGCCTAAACTAAAGTGTGATGCGATACTTTGTCAGATTTAGATATTGTCTGGTCTGAATTATAAATTTTTGCAGTGTTTAGTGCTAAAATTCTTATATTTTATTGGGTAAACAAGTGGAAATTTGACAATTAAAATTGCTTTATCCTATGCACGGTTGTAGTGATTATCAAGCCAAGAACTTTGATAAAACTATTAGATTTTATACATTCCCTAAAGACACTGTCACGAAATTTGTGGGTAAACGCTCGTTGCAATAATTTTAATAAAATTCAGTTACTTTCTAACCTATAAGATTTATATCATTTTAACGGCGATGTGTTTATGATTATTTTCATTTTATACCTCTTATTTTATTTAATTTGACAACTATTTGATAACGGAATCAAACAAGAACTGCTAATATCGAAGATTTTGTAATAAAACAACCGTTTCCCCACCATTAAATTTACTTATGAAGTCGAGAACAATGGTCAACTACCATTTTTGGATAGTTTAGTAATTAAAAACAATTGTAACACACTAAAATTGTATATTTATAGAAAAAGTACTGCCACTAACCGATATATACCTAATAACTCCTTCCACTGCGACCAACAGAAAATGGCCAGCTTTCATTTTTTGATACACCGTATGGGTAACTTTCCTCTCGGCAGAGAAAGATTTAATAACGAAAAGGAGACGATTAAGAATATAGCAAAAGTTAATGGTTTCAATTCTAACTTAATAGATAGACTAATTCATAGGCATTTGTTTAAAAAGACCATTCATGATTCCACTTCTTTCGTTAATCAGGATGAAAATACAAAATATGTCTCGATACCATATAATCCTCAGTATACTCCAAAAAGTTTTTAAGGAAGTAGGTTTACAATTAGTATACCAGACTCAGTTTAACATTAAGAAATTATTAGGTGGTCCAAAGGACAAAATTGAAATATTAGAAAGAAGTGGAATATATGAAATTGGATGCATCGATTGTAACCAAAAATATGTTGGGCAAACTAGAAGATCTATACAAACGAGATTCAAGGAGCATATAGCTCATTTAAAGTAAGGTAGAACAGAAAAATCAAATGTTGCCGAGCATGCTTTTAATAATAATCATAGAATAACAATTAAAGATTAATTCATAATATATCTGATAGGAGATTATTAGACGCATATGAAAGTATGGAGATTATAAATGTAAGAATAGTTTAAATAGAGATAAATGGCCTATTTCCTACAGTCCATTGTATTGGTTGATCGAGCGTGACCAGTAGAATTCTAGGATTGGTTCCGCTTGATTAAGCAAACAGTTGTTAGTATAAATATGTTTTAGGTAGGGGTTCGCGAGACTATGGTCTCGGTATTGTCTCGGTCTCGAAAATGAGACCGAGACCTGAAAAATAGAATCGAGACCGAGACCGAAACTTACCTATCGAGACCGAGACCAAGATAACGAGACTCTCGGTCTCGGTCTCAAAAAATATTTTTATTTGTTGAATTTTCAACTTATTTTTCTGAAAAAAACACAAAAATTTTTTTTGTATGTTATTGGCAATTTATGCCAACGTGGTCCAATCAACCAAAAAATTTAAAAATCGTGCAAATCCGGGTATAACGCTTGTTTATTTTAAATTGGGCTGGGTGATGGTCAGGCCAGGGTACCCGATTTAATTGAAGAAATGTAAAACTTTTAATGAAATTTTAATCGTTCAAATGAAAAAATAAATATTGGAAGTCATTTGCCCTTGGACTATAACTCCAAAAACCTATAGGAAATTCAAGTTCACTAGACACGGTTTTGCGCGCGGGCTATTCCACCACTTAATTCGGCATTCATGCAGGTTCCCCCGAAAACCTTCATAAAAAGAACTCCATGGGTCAATAGGCGTTGCCAGGAATGTTCGTCATCCAAGTCGAAGACCCGAGTGAACTTTGAAGCCTTTGCCTTGGAAAACAATTGAATGACCTCATTTCGGTCAAGAGTGGAAAAAACCCACTTACAACGCGAATAGCCGTTTTCGGCGGAAAAGAAGCGTCTTGCGTCATCACCAATGTTCTAATTGCTGCAGGCAAAAATTCCAGGTATTTCTGGGAGAAAGACACGCCTCGAAAGTTGCGAAATATCACGCCTTTCTTAGGTGGACGGAGATTCTGGATTTTTCTGGGGGACAAAACGTGTCAAAATTTTTGCTATAAAGCACGATTATATCGAAGAAAAGGCAGTCTTATTCTCCACTCCAGTTGCAGTAGGTCGCTATGGCCAAATTGAAAATGTTATAAGAAATATCAGATGTAGCGAGCCGCTATGCTGAATTTCATTTAAAAAGTTAAATTAGTAATTTTGTAGTCGATAATATGGTCTTAGTTGTGGCCAAACCGAGAGTAGTGCCTTTCAGTTTAAGGGCTCGTGGAAATAACGAAGTAAATAATTAAATTCATGTCAACGGTTCGAAAAGTGAAGTAAAGTAACGGAGTGAACCATCGTCATTCATCGAGGGTTAAGATGTTCAAACCCAAGAAAAGGGAGCAACGGCGGCAGGTTCCGAGATCAAGTTAGAGATAGACTGTAAGTTTAGTTATAAAAATTGTTAGTATATTTGAAAACATTTATCGGTGACTGTTTGCAAGAAATTCATGAATAATTCAGTAACACATTTCAGTATTCGAGTTAGACAGTAAATCTAATCTTAAAGCATAAAAATTGTTAAGTAGTATATTTGAAAATCTTTATTGTTGACTGTGTGCAAGAAATTCATGAGTTTTCAGTAAAACATTTCAGTACTCGAGTTAGACTATAAATTTAATCTTAAAGCATAAAAAATTGCTGTATATTTGAAAACATGTAGCGTTGCCTGTTGGCAAGAATTTCAGGATTGTTTCGGTAAAAACAATTGAGTGTTAAATTTAGATAGTAAGTAAATTTAAATGATGAGGCAGAGTGCCTGTATATTGGGAAACGTTTAATGTAGTATTCGATAATTTCAAGAGTAGCCCATTAAATAATTAATGTTATCATACTTCGTATTTTATTTAATTAATTCACTGCAGACAAGAATATCGCTGACTGAAATTATTTTATTATTCCCTATTTTTTGACTGGCTAGGAAAATATATTTTAGGAAAGTTGCTACACTGAAAAAAATTCACAGTGTCTAATTAATAATACCAGTGTCATTTTCATTTAATGTGCCAGTTCTGATTGTCTGACGCTGTAGATACGAGGTCATATTAAAAAATTAAGCGAATAAATTTAGCCACTATAAAAAAAGCTCCCTTTCACTTATGTTATCAATTTCAAAATATCATTGATGTGGCTTATATTTATTTAATTATATTTAATATACCTGAGAATAGAAAGTAAGTACTGGTAAGAGGCATAAAGTGGTTTTCAACTAGGTAGCGGAATATGGGTGGTTGCCCAAATGTAAAGGAAATTATTTTACGTCGAACTTAGGGTGTCAACACACTGGTACTGCGAACCCGTTTACAGCTAATGAACAAAGATTGACGAAACGGCCGAAAAATACAGTAAGTAAAGGATTAGGGTAAATCGGCGTTCATTATAGCTGTTTATTTTTAAGATTCTAGAAGAAATGTTATACTGTAGTAGATAACTTATTTTGAGCCATTTCCAAGCAATAAACAGCCATGAGTTTTCACATTTTTCGTAATATCTACAAGGTAATAAAACATCGCGTATCCATTAAAACAACTGGACATCTACTTCTGGTACAACCGTGTCAGATTAGTATATTAAAAGATGAATGGCCATCTTTGGCCATATCAACTTATACAGTATATACCGTATACCTATACAGAGTGTCCCAAAGTTAGTGGACGAAGCGTTAGCCCTGTAGTTATTGGTCAAAAATACCTTAATTTTTTTCTATAAACATATATCGGGAAACGCCCCATACGGGAGCTAGGGCTTCTTAAAGGTGGGCTCCTAAAGATGTTTTTTTTCTAATTATTTCCAAAATTGTGTAAAATATAGTTTTAAAATTTCCCTATAAGTAAACTAAATTTAATACTTAGAATTCGGAAATGGAATAAGAAATAGAAAATTTTAGTCAGGTCAGGTGCTTAACATTTTGGGAGTGAATCTAAAAAATTAACATCAACTTTTTGTGAACTATTTTTTTATTTTCTTTTCAAATTTTGAAAATTTTTTTTTTCCGTAAAAAAGTGCCTCTTATTTCGTATCATTAGGACGCAGGGTTTTGAGAAAAACGGATTATAAATGTATTCCGACTTCCAAAAACGGGTGTAAATCGAATGCTATAGTTTATCAAATTTTGATATTTTGTCATAACTTTTTTCTGGAACAAGTGTTTCTACTATTTTATAATAATATGAAGTTTTGTAACGTCAAAAGGAATTTTTGGGGAATATCAAAAATTATAACCTTCATTTTACACCCGTTTTTGGCAGTCAATATACTTTAAAATCCGTTTTTCTCAAAAACGCTGCGTCCTAGCGAAACAAACTAAGAGGCACTTTTTTGCGAAAAAAATTCAAATTTTCTAAATTTGAAGATAAAATATATAAAAAGTTTTATTTTTAATTCAATTTTTAAACTTAATTAAACTGAGAATATTAAAGTTAGTAGAATCCCAAAATTTTAAAACTCTATTTTACACCGTTTTGGAAATAATTAAAGAAAACCATATTCAGGGGCCCATTTTTAAGAGGCTCTAGCTCCCTTCCCGATATATATTTATAAGGAAAATTTTAGTTATTTTTGACCGATAAATACATGGTTGATGTTTCGTCCACTAATTACAGAATGTTTGAAAATGACATCACTTTGTATGGCTACGCTACAACTGATAAGAAATGTAAAAAATAAGAAGAAAAAGCGTTGACAAAGCCTGTCGAATTTTTTGTTTCGTGGATAGTTTTTGTTATAATCGCATTAACAACTTTTATTTACAGAATCACAGGAGAGTTTTTATTGATTTTACTGGCAAATATGATAAAATATGTCAAAATAAGGCCGTGGCATACCAAAAAATTTTTGCTTGTTTATTTGCAAATCTGCCAAAATATATCAAAGAAGGCTTGGCAACCCATCACCCGATAAAAATATCTATTTACGCCACTGTTGTGTAATAAAACTCTGTTAATGGTGAAAAAAAGCAATTCAGAATCTCGAGACCGAGACTTTACGAGACCGAGACAAGACCGAGACCATGCATGGTCTCGGTCTCGGTCGAGACCGAGATCGAGACCAAGGTTGTTTTTTCGAGACCGAGACCAACCTAGTCTCGGTCTCGCGAACCCCTAGTTTTAGGTCATTTGGCAAGCTTAACATTATACATGGATCAAGTAAATTAGTAGATATAATGTTTATTTGTTTAATTTTAATGCTAATTTTTTCTTATCACCGAACGTGGCATCTTTGATACCTGTTTTAATTAAAAAAGAATAAGTTCTATGTTATTAAAAATTATAAACTTTTATTCCTCATTTTATTCTGTGTCAATGTATCACTGAGAGTAGAGTCAAGAATAAGTTCTATGTTATTAAAAAGTATAAGCTTTTATTCCTCGTTTTATTATGTGTAAATGTATCACTGAGAGTGGTCATGTGTGCTGGTGAATGTACTAAAGTCAATAATCTGATTGCAAATTCTTGCCACAATCAGCTAAAGCGGAAAAATCCATATCCTAAATAAAACCTTTAATAATAACGTTAGACATTCAAAATTTCCTTTAATTAATCATCCAAAACTCCATTTACTAAATTTTCTATCAAAATAAAACAAAACTATTCAGTTAACTCTAAAATTTGTGTATATACTGGGGCTGATACCATTATAATTTCATGGAATACCGCTCTTTATGACGTCAATGCGCAGAGAGAACCGATTTTGAAACCGCGGCGTATCCTACCTTCTCCCTGTTATTGTACCATGTGTTCAACCAGTGGTGTGAAAAAAGAAATGTCAGAGGGTTTAAAGACGAAGTCCTTTTAGCCTAATTTTCAGAAGCCAGTAAAACTTGGAAGCCATCGACTCTTTGGTCAAGATATTCTATGTTGAAGAGGGTAATTAGAATACGAAAAAATGTTGACATTAGTAGAGGAAAAATGCCGGTTTACCATCATCCCATTTTGGGATCAATCCCATTTTGATCCCATCTCACTGCGCATGACCCAATACTCGAACCGACGACGATGTCACCGAACCTTTCACTTTCACATAACGGATGAATCCCAAGCCAGGGGCGTAACATAATTTTTTCATTCACTTCGTCTATATATATTTTTAAATTGTTTAACCCATATAAAAGTAATGTAACCTATCGATTCCAATGGCGTACCTGTTTTACAGGTTACGTCATACGTCATTTTTTTTATTACGTCATCTGTCATATTTGCCATTATCATCCACGTAAGCAACTTTATTTTATAGGTTATTTTATCTGTCACTTGTCATTTGTTATTACGTCATCTGTCATTATCCATTTTTTATTACGTTACCAAAAGTAAATGCGAGTAATAGCAAATATTAGATTTTACTTAATTTTTCGCTGAATACCTACACCTATGTCGACTAGACTAGCTGAGGATTAAAAACCCAGGTAATTAACTATCCATTAAGGTATTTAAATGCAGATTATTTTCAAACTAATACGATTTCTATTATTCCGGTATAAGCTTAAAATTTACGAAATGTGGATATACGTCATGTTAACGGATTTCTGCAACGCGTTCGTACCTTACCTAAGAAAACGGAAATAAAAAACCATTTTTTTTCTATCGTCTGTTTATTATTATTATCAATCACATATCATTTAAAAGACAGAATCTAAAATTATATAATAGTTTAGCATTGTTTAAAGCGCAATGCCAAATATTCCGTCCTATGTGAAAATAACATTCTGGTGTTTTTTTAAATTTACTCAACTTAGGTTCATTCTTCATAGGAAAGTTAAATATTTGTCTCGCATCAATAAATTTCTTTATAACATTCATCTTTAAATCGCCTTTAATCAAAACTTTTTGTAAATCATTCAAGTCGATGAATCCAGACTCCCAAAGTAACCCATGGTGATTATTTTCTAAATATGTAACTACTTTCAGATCTTCTTCACTTAATAGATGCTTGCAATACGGAGGTTTAAATAATACAGTACAACTTCGTTCTCCATCATAAATTGCAAGCTCTTTAGGGAAATGATATTTAAGTATTTATTTATTTTGGAGCAGATAGGAAAAAGAAACTAAATCAAGAAATTTAACAAATAATTTTATTATATTAGGTTCAGTATATATTTTCAGGAATGTACCCGCAAAGCATGACGAAATAAATTCGTATCAGTATTTTTATTTAGGTGGGTAGGAAAAAGAAACTAAATCAAGAAATTTTACAAATAAATATATTAAGTTCAGTATATATTTTCAGGAATGTACTCACAAAGCATGACGAAATAAAACCGTATCGACATTTTTTTATTTTTTGTTTAGATGGATAGGAAAAAGAAACTAAAGCAAGAAATTTAACAAATAATTTTATTATATTAGGTTCAGTATATATTTTGCGGAATGTATCCGCAAAGCATGACGAAATAAAATCGTATCAGCATTTTTATTTAGGTGGGTAGGAAAAAGAAACTAAATCAAGAAATTTAACAAATAATTATATTAAGTTCAGTATATATTTTCAGGAATGTACTCACCAAGCATGACGAAATAAAACCGTATCGACATTTTTTTATTTTTTGTTTAGGTGGATAGGAAAAAGAAACTAAAGCAAGAAATTTAACAAATAATTATATTAAGTTCAATACATATTTCATACAATGAAAAAAATTAATGGTGGCCTTTTTTAATGAAATTATTTAAATGTATTTTCATTTTTACATGACAGCTATCATGTGAAAGAGAGCAATTTTTGGACAGCCACAAACCACATAGAGAATGTATGTCTCTGTAACACAAATAGCACTTGGGAAATTCAACTTGTTGGTACGATTCTTTCTGCTTTTGGTGACTGACCCGGATACGAGCATCCTGAATAAAGAAATATAGAATTAATATTTTGTTTATATCAAATGAATATGAGGTGATATTATTCCAAATTTATATCCTATTTCATATATATTCGCAACACCCTCCGTTATCCTTTTTAATAGTTCGTATTATGTCTTTATATGGCAATTCTTTTCGTAAATGCTTTCCCACACCACATTTCAAACAAAGTATTTATTTTATTTTATGGGGATAGGAAAATAAAATAAAAATCAAGAAATTTAACGAAAAATCATATTAAGTTCGATATATATTTCCAGGAATGCACAATAAGAAAAACTCTAATGATAGCTAAAACATGTTGTAGTTTGAAGATTATTTAAAAATTTGCACTCTTGGGTATCTTTTCATAACAATGGAGACTGATATTTGCGATGGAAGAATGTAACTCATCATTAAATCTGTGTTTTGCTACCAATCATTTACAAAAATAAAACGAAATAAATAAATTGTATATGTTTACACTCACAGCAAAACCTTTGTTCATTGTTTTCCATTTCATGATGAAATCCTGCTGCTTTTCAAGTAGTACGATTAAACGGCTTAAATATTTGCTATAAGCAAGATGAAACCTGGAATAAATCCCAAAAATTAATGATTACCCTTTTTAATGTAAGAGAATAACTTCTTCGTCATATCAACATGGCATTTGTTGGTAGACAAAATAAAGGAAAAATATTTATTTGCAATAAAATGGATGAGAAAAATCCATAATCGCTCATCATCGAGATTAAGTTTTAGCACAGTTTCGAATATGCAATTAAAAAGAATACCGGAAATTTTTGAAATAATATTAATGAGAAAGGATTGTTGAACTTTCAAATAAATATTCACCCTTAGCATATACCCGTTCATTGAATGTAATAACCTTACTTAAAAATATAGCAATATTTTCGAAAGGTAAATAATTTAAAACATTATCCGAAGAGACTGATGTGATGCTATTTATTTTTGAACAGCCTCACACTCCCGATTTTTACTAATGGTTCAAATGATATTAATTAGGCTGAAAAAAGAAATACATAAAAAATGTACTAAATGTATTGTATTAGTTTACTTAACCATACTTCGAGAAAATATATTTAAATTATTTGATAGCTACTCGATCTGCTTGTGGAAAGTATTATCTATCCATTGTACATGTGATATAATTAAAAAATCGATATTTTTCAAAGTATTGAAATGACCTCTCTAACTTGTAATGTATAGAACACTTACCCCCTAAATAACACTAACAAAAAAACCAGTCAATGTTTGGAGTGTATAAAAAAATACAAACAGCGTAACTTCTAAAATCTTAAAACCTCGCACGAGTATGAACAACGATCTGTTATGAACTAAAAATGGGCGATAGGCCCTTCGTATAGAAGAAAGATGGGTTTAATGAGTTTGGAAAAGGTTTTTAATGACTTACTTTAGAATTTCAACATAATAGATTATTTCGAAAGTTTTAAGATTATCTAGGTACTAAATCCGTTTGAAACAAAAAAAAAACATTGCCTTCAGATATCTATATTTTTCTGGTACGTAGTTCTTTGAAGCCTCTGCACAAAATTGATTTGATTCAATCACATTTCCATTTATTCAAATGTGGATTCAATCAAATATTGACTATCTTTGCTTTGTGCATATACTATATCGGGTGTCTTATAGGCTCTATCGAGAGGATTAATACTACTATCACCTCGAGCTAATCTCTCGGAATTTTCTCTTAATGAAAAGCATGAACGGATTACAATACTGAAAATAATAGCGGATAAGTACCTATTTCTAACATACAATAAGATTCAACTCAGGTGGAAATTGTACACATTCGAGTAATCTGTTCGGAATAAGTCTCTTCAACTACACTATTATCTATAACACATTTTAAAATATTATAATAATAATTTACAAAATGGATATTGTCTAGCAATCTAAATCTAAGATGTATAAGCGGGAAATAGCTAACAAGCAAATATGACAATACATTAGATAAATAAATTATGCGGTTATTTCTTACAATCTTAAGTAGTCTACTATCACGCTCACAAGGAATGTTAGTTAAGGTGAACTTAGCTAATTTTAATACATTTTCACATAAATATCCTTGATCCTTGATACTTGGTTTCAAGTCTTCTTGAAACATAAGCATGGTTCTGTATGGAGATATCAAATCAAGCGCTATGTATCCATCACAGCATTCATAGCTTAAAGATATGGAGTCACTTATTGAAAAAATCTTGCTTAAAATAACCAGATCTGTCTGCTTCAATGTCTTCAATGTTTATATATATTTTCAAGAACTCTAAGCAACTCTGAAACTCTAGCACTGAGAAAATGATAAAAATTACACCCCAATTCTGTCGAATTAGCTTGACTATTCTTTCAGTTCTTCCTTTCACTTCACCTATGTTAACTTGAAAATATTAATTTATGTTGATAACATGGTGATATGCTTCGAATATCGCAACAGGTTCGACAGGTTCTTCTTCACAATAGGAATTGTGTGAACCTAACTCATCAACACTAGATAAATCAGGTGAATATCCGAAATCGCTCAAATACTCTTGAGATTGCATTGTAAAAGGAATGGCTAATTCGGCACTACTTGTAGAAACGATGAAGCTCTAACACGATGTTTTAACTTGAAAAAACTCGATTAATACAGCAATGCACTAGTGACCCGAGGTTTTATACGCGCGGTGAAAAGCTGCTTCCACTAGAACAAACCAATATTTCTCAATTAACTGATACATATTCTAAAAAAAGGATATAGTAATCTGTGCAAATCTATTAAGTTGCAATTTTCAGATATATTAAGCCGTTTATTAATTGACAAGTCTTCGTTATGGTTTACAACTCGAACCAGTTCACCATTTGAATTAAGTCCCAATTAATTATTGTTGAAGGGCAAGGGTTTCTTAAATAGAGCCATCAGCAGGCAACACATTAAGGTATCGAAATGCATAATATTTGCATACTTATTGATCGAT